>ML788207.1:225278-236788 GCA_009831015.1 Picea engelmannii | reverse complement strand
TATATATATATATATATATATTCCTTACATTGTTCTTGGTTCTCTTTTTATCTTTAGTTTTTGTTGGTTTGTGGGTTTTTACCTTATTAGTTCTTTTCCTTTCTTAGCAGTCTTCTAGTCCTTTTATTTTTTATGTTTTTTTTATTCCTTATATTTTTATTTAGGTTTTTATTAATCTAAACTTTTTATTTATTTATTTTTCTGTTATTTATTTATTATATCCTTTTAATTTTGGTGGTTGATTGACTTGTCTTTTTTTTTTTTGTCTTTCTCTATACCTTTTTATATTTATAGGTCTCAGGTCCAAGTTTTCTCTTCACCGCATCATTCTTTTCTGATGGTGGACCACAATAGCCTGGTATGAAACATTGAAAAATATAAAATGAATGCATTATCTTCCAAAGTCCTATCACAAAAAAAATATATATGTTAAAGGAAGCGAGGGACATATTTCTTCATCTTTTTCATAACCAATAAGTTTTTGGAGACCAAAAATTCCCAAAAAAGTGGAGGTTTGATTTGAAATTGGATGGACTAGAAGAAGTCTATAAGACTAGAGGTAGGATTGACTAAAAAAGTTGATTGAACCAAGTTGACTGATTGACAAAGAACATCGACTAATGTTGACTAGATTGGATTGACTAGTGCACATATGTCGATGATCAAGTAGGGAGATGTGCTTAGATTCAATCAAAGCATGAATTGAAGAATTGAAGGGAGGTTTATCAACATTATTATGATAGTTAGACATATGTCAATGGAGAGAGATGTCTATGTGGAATCAATAACCTGGTTTGAAACATTGAAAAATCTCAAATGAATGCATTATCTTCCAAAGTCCTATCACACAAAAACAATATATGTTAAAGGAAGCGAGGGACATATTTCTTCATCTTTTTCATAACCAATAAGTTTAGGGAGACCAAAAATTCCCCAAAAGTAGAGGTTTGATTTGAAATTGGATGGACTAGAAGAAGTGTAGAAGACTAGAGATAGGGTTGATTGAAAAATTTGATTGAACCAAGTTGACTGATTGACAAAGAACATCGACCAATGTTGACTAGATTGGATCAACTAGTGCACATATGTCGATGATCAAGTAGGGAGATGTGCTTAGATTCAATCAAAGCATGAAGTGAAGAATTGGAGGGAGGTTTATCAACATCATTATGATAGTTAGACATATGTCAATGGGGAGAGATGTCTATGTGGAATCTATTGATTGGGACAGGTTGATTAGGTAGTTGGTGTTAGTTACCAAAAGGAAGCTAAACTATTTGATAACTAAAAGGATGCAAGAACAAGTGAAATGATCTAATTGACTCTTGGAGATGGCCCATAAGAAAAAATACTATAGGAAAATAGGGGTGAATGAGATGGTCAGAGATTGGACAATGTAGCTATGGAAGTCAAGAAGGATCACTTATAGCTTTGAGAGTTGTTATATTTCCATAGCATAAGGAAGTTCCTCGTGGAAATGACAAACCTCAACTCTGCTTACCAGGAGTACTATACATTGTGAAATACAACCATGTGGATGTGAATCCTAGAGGCCGTGCAAGTTTATAATTGTAAATACTCGTTGATCAACATGCTCTAAGTATTTCATAATAAATGGAGTTTATTCCCCTTGAAGATTTTTCTTAAAAATTATCTACGAATTGTGTGATGAGTATTTATGAGATTGATTATTTCTTTCTTATTTTATTAGATGTTTAATAAGGAAATACGTCTAAGACATAATATTCATTAGACACATTCAATTTTTGTTTAATGGAATCCATTGTGTATATACATTGGATGATTTCAACTTGCCAACTAAAAAATATATCACATGTGGATCCTCTATGACTCATGATTATTATCTACAAAATGTATATGATAGTTGCAAATCTTATCACTATAGTGGCATATCCCATGTTTTGGGTTTTGTTCCACTCTAATACTCTCCTTAGAATCTTAACAAATACTTAACATTATGGTGAACACTAAAATATATTTAATTCCACTCAAATATCACTTAGGGTTCGAATGTGTGCATTAGAGGGGGGTTGAGGCTTCTCTTTGCACTCATCATAGAAAGGATGTCACTGGTGGTCCTCCTTTTATCATATAGTTGCGGAGAATACTCAAAACATTAATTCAGAAGGACAATAGTTCTAAGCATTTAAAGGATGAGTGTGATATAATACAATTAATAAATTGTTGGGATGAAGTGCCCGCTTTGGAGATTTATAACCCACTCCAACACAAGATACAAGTTCAATTTTTTTGAATTCAACACTTGTGGGAAAGTTCACCATGTCCTAGCCACCTGTACAGTTCCTAGATCCTTATATCTTCAAGATTTAGTCCTCATGTCTGTCAAATATATGACTTACGAAAGGGGTTTTTTATAGCATTTTTCTTTACCAAGGAAGAGAGGGATCAAACTCTTAAGAGAAACTGTTGGTTTGTGGGAACTAGAGGACCTTTTAAAATCAGTGGAGCATGAGCTTTGATTTTTGTATAGTTCTCTTATAGGTTAAACTTCCCTTCTTTCCCCTCCACATTAGGGGAAATGAATTTTTGGAAGCAATTGGTATTGGTATTGATAAGTTTCTATATGCAACAAAAAATGAGATAATGATCATCCTCATACTAGAATCTATGTGGATGAAGACTTATAAAAGGGGATTCTAGAAACCATTTCATTGAAAAACATGGACTATGAGTACACAAAAAAAGATTGATTGTGAGTTATCCCTTCAAATACATTTGGTGTCATGGACATTTTGGAAAGGATTACAAAAACAAAATATGCCTAAACCATCCTAAGAAGAAAGTATAGGAACAAAGGGTGTATTCAATCACATCTTTTCAACCAAGTCACAACTTCTACGCATATGGAAATAATTCAAGTGGAGGTATATTGAGCGCGAAAGGTGGTGAGGTTTTTGATCCCCAACTCACCCCCCTAACGATTAACTTAGTTTCTTCTCCTCTAAAATAAATATATGTTATGGTTGTAATAACCTCCTTTCCACATGTGCATATCAACATTTTCTTCCTCTCTTCATCCTAGGAAAAAGTTTCAACTTAGTGACTAGAAGGAAATTTTGGCTCCAATTATTCCAAATCTTGGTTAATTTTTCTAAACTTATCTATTGTAATCCATCTCTTAGTATGTTCTATGCATTTATTGACATGAAAGCTCTTGTGTACACAATTTCTATTGAATTTCAATTCCTACAAACTTCTTGGGTATGTTAGCATTGTGGAGTCCATCTAATGCATATAATTTTATTTGTGTTATTCAATTCCACATGGCATACATGAAGGCTCTTGCATATGAAATTTCTATTTGATTTCAATTCCTACAAACATCTTGTGTATGTTAGCATTTCTGATCCATGTAAAGCACATAATGTATTTGGGTTGTTCAATTCCATATGGATCCTTGCACACGACTAAAAATTTGAGCTTGTATGCCTACTAATTTTACATTTATCCACTAGGAAATATAATTTTTTTGTCTTTTATTTACCAAACAAAAGTAGAGAAAAAAGCTAGATACAAAGAAAGAAAAACACTTTATCTTAACAAAGAAAAAAGGATCTTGTAAGATAATGAAAGAAAACAAGGAACTCAATATCGAGGAGGAGGAAATGTCTTTAAATCCCAGTCAACATATGGGAAAAAAATAAAAATGAAAAAGAATATCAAGATGCACGTGAAGGGAAAACAAGATTGAAAAGAAACAAAGAAAATCTAGAGGACATAATCATGTTAAATGACCCCCCTTAAGAGATTCCCTCCCTACTCCTTGTCATCTAAGTCTTAGGAAGACCAAGAAATCTCAATCAATGAGCCCTTAACATCATTGCAAGAGGAGAAGGCGCAATAATTGTATGCCCCCCCACACACAAATTGAAGATCTATGAGCCCCACCCAACTTCTAATTTTTTTTTGGCAAGAGGATCCTTCAGAGAACTTGATTCTCCAATCTTTCCCCTTAATTTTAACAAGGTGGAATAATATCAATTGGTCACTAAGAATCAAGAAAAGCAACCTCAAACTAGTACAATAAGGTCTCAAGGAATATAAGGAAAATTTGGGATATAAAGAAAATATTCTAAGGGGAAAAAGACACAGTTCAAACAAATCTAAATAAAAAATGCAGTGGTGATAGGAAAGCAAGGTACTCTAGACAGTGCCATGTCATTTTCATTGAAAAGGTGACAATCCTTTCTAAGAAAATAAGAGGATCAGGCAATAGATACAATACCAACATTATAAGATTAGTTCTAAAACTAGTAAACTAACTCTTCTCCTAAATGAGGAGATAAAACCAAACACATACACCATAAATTTTGGAGAAATAACCAAGTAGATATCACTCTAGGAATAGGCTCATTGAAAGGGATTATTCCTTTGGGAACCCAAATTTCCCATAAATTAAGGAAGTGGTTGAGTAGGACCATTTGTTACAAATTAGATTCAATATTATTCCCACCTTAAACCAATTGCGTACCATCACAAATGTATATGCTCCGAATTCTTGTTAGTGTTAGAAGCAATGTTTTAAATTCCTCTTTGCATCATTAGGAACCAAATCCCTAAGGAATTAGATATCAATAAGGGATTTCAATATAATTCTAGACCCATTAAAGAAAAAAACAACCTTCTTTGTTGAGGACCTTACAGGGAAATTTTTATGACAAAATCTTAGTGCACAATCTCATACACGCTAGACTAAAATTCATGTGGACTAACAAAGAGCTAGGAGGAACACTTTTTATTGAAATGATGGACATGTTTCTTGTCCAATATTTCCTTCTACACAACATTCTTCTATTTTCCTTTGATATTATTCTAAATTTAAACTCTAAACATTAGATTGATAATCAAAGTTTATAGATAATAGATACAAAGGTTGATTTGTGACCAATAGGTAAAGGAGGAGTAATCAAAGTGACCATCAATGGTGGGAAGGTATGAGTAGTTGGTTCATAGGTGTGTGATCACCTCTCCTCATTTGGTTTTGCGAGGAAAGAGAAAGGTCCTCGCCAAGATGTAAATCAAACCCTCACTCGCCCCTGTGGGTAAGTAAGTCACTATCGCTCATCTAACCGTGGAGAAGGGGGCCATTCATCCTCAAGCTTGTCACTGTGAACAAGACAATTTTGGAGGCAAGTGATAATTGTGATTAAATCCTAGTGGCTATCAGTTAACTTTCATAAGTTATAATCTAAACCTCATTTAATGACGAGAGGACTCACTTTCATGCAACAAAGGGTATGTATAATCACTTGTGCTACTACCTCACATTGGGGAAAGGAATTTCTCATAGGTTCATGAGCATTTGGTCCCCCAAATACACTATGTCATCATGAAAGCGACCATTTTCAATTGGGAATAGTTTCTATCAAGTAATAGATATTTCCATCCAGGGTAGTTGTGTGCTGGTTGACACATGTGGCATCATCCAGGGCCTTTGGAGGCCAAACGTTCTGCATATGGGGCCCAACGTTCCACCTTAGGAGCTCAATGTTACCCTAGAAGGGCATGACATCACCCTTGGAGATGATTTTAGGGTTTAATTACTTTCATTTATGTAAAAACTAGAATTTTGATGTAATTTGTCTAGGCCAACATTTTATGACCTAAAATTAATTAAAGGTCATTGATATTGTATGAATAGAGAGAAAGTACTCTCATTTTTCATCATCACTCATCACACAAATGGCGAGGTCTGAAATTTGCGCCCTTTTTGGGACTTATTGGCTGAAATTAGGGGGCACACTTGTCTTGGAGGCTAAAATTTACAACTTGGATCATTTCTTGGTGAATTTACTTGACAATCTAGGGTTTTATTGCTTGATTATTCTTGGTGACGTAAGTAAATATGCAATTCTTCATTTTATTGTGAATGTTATGGTATATTTTCTTATTCATGTTAAAGATTATGAAATTGCTTGCTGACAAACCCTTAGAGTAAAGGACTTAAGTTACTACTTCTTTGCTCTTCATTTGTTGGACTTTTACCAAGGTGATTTGACTTAGATAAAATTCTAAATCCCTAACTGCTATATCTTTAAAAGCCATTGTCTAGTTATTGTTTCCCCTTAATACTTTTTAATATTCCAAGGAATGAATATTCACTAGGGCCTAAGATCCCTTACTCTCTAGCAAATTTTTCCCTAGGATCTGGATTCTTGAGGCCTTGGGTTGCCAACACCTCATCCATTCATCCCTTCTCCTTAGACAAATACAATCATTTTGTTATTTCTTCAAAGAGAAAACCGTCACCTCTAGACTCCATTAACATTAAAAGGCACTAGTCCACTTGATTTAGTGAATTGATTGATCAAACAAACACTCAAACTTTCTTCCTTTAAGCTTTGACTAACATTTGCTAACCCGAAGCTAGACTAACTCCTTAGCTAACTTGATGCTGTTGCAAAGTATTGCTACAACCATACTAATACAAGCCAAATTGTTTCATTTACCTACATAACTCACACTTACATCATCTAGAAATCACTTGTGACAACTGACAATCAATATACTAGATAAGTGTTGAGTTTGCATGATGTTTTCTTGCACTTTTGACTACTAGAATTTGTTGTTTTTGCAAGAGATTTCTACAACCATCTAACTGCATAAATTTTTCTGCAAAAGTGACATATTATGCTACCTAGACATTGCCAATTTTGCTTGTGACAACTTATTATCATTCTGCTAGGTAAATGATTTTCTTTCTTGTCTTTTTCAAGCAATTTTAAGGCATAATTATTGTGGCTGTTATAAAATATTAGTTGTTGTTATAAACTATTGCATCGCTGCAAATTCATATCAGCTAGCTCAAATTTTGAAGGTTCATGGTCTTATGAAGCACTAACATCATTCGGTACTTGAAAACTGCTATACTTTTTTCTTTGTTGTCTTGTTCTGGGCAGGTACACCATATTTTTACCTTGCTTCATTTCTTAAAAGACCTAGAGAACCTTTTAACGTGAGTGACCAGTGAGAGGGGGGGAATTTATTGCATCTTTTCCTTAGTATTCTCGACCCTTTAGGCCACTGGGGATGTCTTCCCTGAGGTACTTTGAAATACTCCTAAATAGAAAGGGTTTTCCTATTAAGGTGACAGTGATAGGTCACCCCCTGTTACACCAATATTTCATCCACTCGCCTTGGGATTTGGGCAAGTACAAATTGTGAGATAACATTTTGGCGATGCTGTCGGGAAACACCGAGTCGATATTCCTAAACGACACTTTTTCGGTAAGCCTTTATCCAAAGCCTTCTTTTCATAAAGCTTACCTGGCAACTCCACTGAGGGTGATTCCATCATCCATTTTATAATCCTTAAGATGATATCTGGCGACTCCACTAACCTTTTCCAAGGTGCCACCTTACTCTCAATTATGTGATATTTCCAAGTTATGGGATCATGGCGCTCTGGGAACAACTGTATTCGATTATTGATTTTGAAAGTTTTCAAGGATACCCACATTATTTAGATACAAAATGGTTAAACAACTCTCCAAGATTCAAAGGCCTCCCAATTACTCACATTATAGAATTCTTGAAGTATAGAAGTGAGACAGAATTGGAAGGGGATGATGTTCTCGTAAAATTGTTCATACTTTCCTTACCATATTTTTTGCAAGATTGGATTAAGGGTTGCTGCGAAGATAAAGACATATCATCTTTCATAGACCTCATCAGTAGGTTTATTGAGTTTGTGAAACCACAATGCCAGACATATGAAGATGCCCTTCAAAATCTCGCAATAGCCCTAGAGGACGAAGGATTCACCACTAATATTGTGGAAGACCTCAAGGATGTGTACCATACTCAATACTAAGAACCATTTGATATAGAAGGAGAGATTTATGAAGAAATTTGTCAACCCTTTGAAGAGGAGCAATATTTTTCCCATGATTCAATAGAATGAAATAAAGACTTGACTAAAGAAGTGAGTTATGAGGATGAAGCACTAGTATCCGCTCCTCCATTCGATGAATCTCTCTAAGATCCTATCTCTCCCGCACAAGACAAAGAGAATGAAGTGAGTCATTTTCCTTTCCAAGTTTTTGATGACACTTTGTTCTATGATTCAGAAGGTGAAGAAGTAAAGGAACCCTTGGAAGAGCGAGGTCCTTCATTTTATGATGACTGAAAAAGATGATTAAAGAGATGAGTCTTGGGGATGATGTATTGGATGCTCTTCCATTTGATGAAGTCATTCAAGCCATTGACGCTCCTGCACAACAAGAAGTGAACATGATAAGTTATTTCCCTTTGCAAGATTTTGATGATGCTTTATTTTATGATTTGGAAAGTGAAGAAGTATTAGAGAAGCCCTTGGATGCATTAAATCCTTCATGTTATGACAAAGGTAGTGACATGGTTGATAATATTGATGAGTTCATACATGTTGGAAGATGTAAGTGGGATGTGATTGGTTTTGATGAGGATCCAATTTATGATACGGAAGGATATCTTAGAATGTTGCCTTTACACCAATCATATGATGTTCCTAATAATTTTGATGTTTGGCAACAAGATGATGATATAATTACAAAAGTTTTCCAAGCACCCAAGGATGACCCAGTGCAATGTTCTCATGATGATTTTTTGTCATACCTTGAGGATTTTGATGAGTATTACTTTGATCACTTGGATTTATTCTATGAAGAATATTATCAACCGTCGTTGTGCTCAAATTTTGATAAAGGTGAGGTCGTTGCTTGCATTAAGCAGGATACTTGTGACAAGGTTGTCCAACTCCCTCCGACTACTTTACCTTGCTATGTCACTGAGGGTGTAGTTGGGAAACATGTCCCTTGTATTTATTTTTCTTCGGGGAAAAGCCTTCTTTTAGAATCCAAGGGTAGGTTGAATACCTTAAGAAGAAGTTTATTATCTCAGTCTTTCAGACTTCCCTTAAGAAATTGTCAGTAATCCTCTAGGTTCTTACTAGTCCTTTCCTAGACCTCAGGATGTGATGACGTCCAAGGTAGCCAACCTTCAGACTCTTTGAGTCAGTCTTTTGAGCCTTTGATTTTTCACGATCCCTTTCTAATATGGATTGAGCAATTTCCTAGAAGTGTGACTTCACATAATTTTGTCCCTCCCTCCCACCTCCATGAGATAAACTTTACAAATTTCGATGATGTGATACATGTTCTAACTCATGTTATTTTTGTGCTTGACTTGTCATTGTTTTGGTTTATGATGAAGCACAGAGGCAGGTATTATGAAATATTGCTAGGATGGTTTCACTGGCTATTTGACTACACCTAGAATTCAACCAACATGTAAGTAGAGGTAGGTAGGCATTTGCATCCATTGTATATACCATTTCATTTCATATTAGTATAGTTGTAGTTTCATTTTCATATTGTATTTATTCATTATGTATATATGCATGCTTATTATTATATCATATATGAGCGAGGGGTGATACCACCACCCTAAGGATTACTAATGCATTTTGTTGAGATATAGCATGCACAGGTCATACCATAGATGTCGAGGTTCTCATGCGCTCTACGGTGAACACATGCCCCCAAGTTGGAGCCAAATTTTATCCCCTATCCTAGGGATAACTAAGGATATCGTGTCTCGAGGCCCATGGGTCCTAGACATGGAGTGCCGAGAGTCAGATGACTTGAGCATGGCCCTGAAGGGCCCCTTCTTTCTCTAGTGCAACCCATCTATCAACAACAACAATATCCATCCCACCATCTTGGTCCTAAAGTAGTAGTAAGTCTTGCTCCATGAGGTAATGAGTTTGAGTATCATGGTATGTGTCACTCTGATTATTGAAGAACTTGAATATGTTGCACTGAATTATCCTTCATTTCATAATGTGTGCTTGGAAATTATGCTCTTTAACCTGTTCATACCTGAAAGGGTGACATGATGCCCTAGTAAGTTGATATCCCTTTAGGATGGGTTTCCATTGGGTGGGTCTATGAAAGGTCATCGCCCATTCCCTCCATACTTACCACTTTCCATCTTTACTCCTCTCATTTTCCCCTACCTTTGTTCGGGCATTGGGTTTGCCACACTAGGAAGGGTTGTACCTTGCCTTATGGGAAGAAGGGGCTAAATGCCTAGTGGGTAAAAGCAACTGGAAAGAGTTAAAATACCAAATGAAACCTTTGAGATGTTTCACCCATGGATTCCCAAGAAAGCAGTAAAAATCTTCTCAGTAAGAAAAGGGGACCCATAAAATAAATAAACACTCAAGGTATTAGTTGGTGGATGGGAGGTCTCATCATGAGATAACCTATTATGACCATGGGAATGTAGTGGTATGACATTACCATCTATCTGGTCACCAAACCAGGGTAGTGTCTCTTGGTGGCGAAGCCAAGAGAAAGGGGGTCTCATCATGAGCCAACCTTCTCATCTCTGTGAAATGCTTGTGGATAACACTGTCACCTTTGGTCACCAAGCCAAGACAATGTCCCTCAACTATTCCCTTGAAGCATAAAATAAAAATATTAAAAGCAACAAAGCTAAGAATAAAAGGAAATGGAAGGGCTAGGAAACAATGGAATCCATGACAAGGTGCAACTCTCCCTCTACAAAGGCACCCACAGGTAAGATCTACATTTCCTTGTTATCACTTCACCCCATGCCCAAACACTTACCCCACACCACCTCACATGCACTTACATGACCTAGACTGGTTCTCACCTGGGAAACATCCCAAACTTAAGGAGGATTAGCCCAATAGGACACCTTGAGACATTCTCCAAACTTGACTTGTTAAAGTGCATAACTTCTTTGAGCATTTGTTTGGGTAAAGGGGGGGTTTGATGCACATGTTTGGGTAATTTGATTATTGGATGTGATTTACATGTTATGATCCCCGTGGCTTATGAACCCCTGGAGGGCGTACTTGTTGTTGCTGCAGGACTTTGCCGGTGGATAGGTACATGTGGACGAATGATTATCTCGGACCTCCATGGGGCTGAAAGCTCGCATATGGATGTTGTAACCCTAGGTAGGGGAAAAAAGACATCAAAGACTTGCACTAGGAATAAATAAGGACGTGGCCATTGGAGACACTCTGATAGACCTAAACCCAGGGGGATATTGCTCTTCCACCTGGACGTTGACCCTTGAGAGCCCATGATGTCATCATTATGACCCTAGAGGTCATCCAGAGCTAGGGTTTGCATTTATGAAGGTAGTTGTGTGCTCGTTGGCACGTGTGACATCATCTAAGGCCTTTGGAGGCCAAACGTTCTGCTTATGGGGCCCAATGTTCCACCCTAGGAGCTCAACGTTACCCTAGAAGGGCATGACATCACCCTTAGAGATTATTTTAGGGTTTAATTACTTTCATTTATGTAAAAACTGGATTTTTGATGTAATTTGGCCAGGTCAGCCTTTTTATGAGCTAAAATTAATTAAAGGTCATTGCTATTATATAAATAGAGAGAAAGTGCTCTCATTTTTCATCATCACTCATCACACAAGTGGTGTGGTCTGAAATTTGC
>ML788207.1:200689-212657 GCA_009831015.1 Picea engelmannii | reverse complement strand
CGGGCTCCTCCTCTTCTTTGTCCTCCAACTGCTTTGCTTGAATTCTCCTAAAGCTTGAGGAAAGGCTAAAGGGTTGGGACAAAATGGATTCGACAATTGGGCAGAGTTTCTTTGCTATGATTTTCCTCCTTTTGAATAGTACCCTCACCCCTTCTTTTATAGGCTAGAAGGAGCTAGGGTTTTAGACGAACTCTCGGCCATGCATGGCTGGGAGTTCCAGTTAACTGACCCAAAGATTTTCGTCCCGGCGAAAACTTTCCTGATTTTTTGCTTTGTTAGGTAAACGCTTGCTGTAGTGGGCCAGCCCGTGTTCCAACGCGTTCAACAAAAGGCCTGCTAGCATTCCAACGCGCCCAACAGTGGGTTAGGGCGCGTGTTACTTATTTTATGAGGTTTTTGAAGAGTCTGTTCAGCATGGCTTTGGCAATGAAGGGCAATGAGTTGGCCTGATGCCAGGTAAGCATGGATGGTGCAATTTAGGGTTATAACACTTAGCTTGCCACTCTGCTGCAACTTCCACTCCTATAGGCTTCTTATTACTGAGCTTCTGCTTAGCTTCCCCTTCTAACATATTTTCTCATGTCAACTTCTCTTCCTCCAGCTATTCCTCATGATGGTATTCGACTTCTTCTTCTACTGCGTGCTTCAACGTTGCAATCATCTCCTGTTCAGCTCCTCGACTGAAATTTCCAAACAATTACGCTGAATGCTTTTCTCCTATGATCTGCATGATTGTCCCTTGACAATCGTTTTCTAGTTTTGGATCATTCATCCAATCCTCCAACATCCCCAACTCTTTCTCCCATGGAGTGAACATCTTAACTGTATGCTATTCTTTTTCTACTGGGGAAGACATCAATATCTTCTCCTTCTCCTCTTCTACGACAGTCTCTGTTTGCTGGTTTTTTGTTGCATCTGCAACACATTCTCTGGCCTCAATCGAGCTATGTGGTAGGAATACCTCAATTCCCCCAATGATCAGAATACTCCCCTGATCCTTCCTTGCTATGATGAAAGTTTCCAACTTGTCATCATCTTCATTCATGCGGCTTGCAGTTCCACATGAATCTTCACCTGAGGGAGGTCTTGCTTCTGCCTCCTCTTCATCCGTCAACACCCCCTAATGTGAACTCTCAGCTGAGCCCATCTCTCCACCCCAGCCTACTTGTCAATTTGGGATGTCTCCTCTACCCTCTTGGAATCCTACGAGATCACCTGACCTCTTCACATTGCCTACTTGGCAACCTACGATACCTCTGCTAGATCTCTTTCCCTCATCACTAGGATTTTCAACATGCCTCAACCACCTTTTTAACACTTATTGTTTCCCTCTGGCCAACAACTTCAGAACATGCCACTTAACTATTTTCTTCAAATGTCATTCGTACCTCCAACGTACCTTTGCCTCCTACTACATCTTGAATGCTAGCCTCTCCATCTCTTCCCTTATCTCGCTGAGCTCTTTCTCCACTTCAGCTTTGCTTTTCTGCTGGTAGTCCTTTCCTTGACCATGTCTATGACCTCTAGTAGCCATCTTCACCTTCCCCTTCGCCTGAAATCTACATAAAAAAATTGTGCTCTGATACCACTCCTGGTGCAGACCCCTCTTCCCTCCAAAGGGCTGCGTCGACCTCTTGGTCTAGGATTGTTCAAGTCATCGAACTGAATGGCTCGTTGGGCTCCTAACGGGAACCAATTTAACTTGACACATGCCCTTCTTTCGTTTCGATGCAGGTTGTGTAGCAACCACATAACTTCTCCTTAGCGCTCTTTAAATATTAACACTAACATACAATAACTCTCTATTCTAGGCTCCTCCCTTGGATGTGACCACAGACTACGACCGTGGGCCAACTTCCTTCGTGACTCCGTGCTTTGGAGCTTTCGCGAGAGGCTTACTCCCTTTTTCCCAATTCCCAAATCAACGAATCCTTCAAGACCAAATATATGGTCCACGTTCTCCTTGCGCTCGACAATTGAGATCAAATCGCGAGTTCGGACTTCACGAGTCCTCTCTTCCCTCAACTCTATACTTCCCGATTTGTGAATCAACGAAGTGCTGATTTCTCGCCACATGTCCTATCTCAATGGACGGCCAGGATTGCTTCGACTCCTAGCTCTTCGGGTATTCTCTCCTTGAATTTCCTCTGAAGGGTTCTTCCTCCGAAATACGCAGATCTCCACCACACATCCTCCTGGATCCAATGGTCCAGAATCACCTCGCACTTCGCCCTTCATGAAGCTGAATTGTTCTCCTTGCAATTCTTTCGAAGTCCGAATCCTCGAGCTCTCGGATTTGCTTCCACCTGTCTATCTGATTGATGGACAGTTTTACTATCTTCGGGAATTCAGAAAGTCCTCGACTCCTTTGCACCCTTAACACACTTTTCCCTTTTTGAGACTTAGGCTATTCTCAAACTTCTTCTGCACTCCTTGCAGAGTTCTGCGCATGATCTTTTGTGATTTTGCTCGGCTTGAAAAATTTCAAGGTTCTCAGTTCCTTTGCGTCCTTCAGTGGAATTTATCATGCCCTCCTGGTAGTTTCTCGCTCTCCCTCCTGAGCTTGTAAGATGGACTTACAGTCTCCTCAGTGCACTCCTTTCACTCGGCTAAGCTTTTTCGACGGCTTCTCCTTTAGCTTGCCTGAGCTTCTTAAGGCATCTCCTTTCCTTTGTCGATGCACTCTTGCAAAGCCTTCCTTCCTTAGAGTGTTCAACAACCATGGGGTTCTCTTAAGAATTCCAACAATTCTGAATGTGTTGTTCTGGCATGCTCTCGCACCGTCTCAATTCCCTCCTCGCAAAGTGTCACAGAGTGTTTAGTAACTCTGCGCTGTGGTTCCTCCTACACACCGTTTCTTTCCAAGGCACTTAACCACTTTGAAATTTCCTCCCGAGTCTGTGAATTAATTTGGTGTGCCCTCCTGGGAGCTTCTCTTCTGACTCCACCGAGTTTAGACACGACTCCTTGCGTCGACTCACTGAGTTTCCAGCCTATGTCGCACACTCCTTGCACTTAGCCTAGAGAAGTAGACTTAATCCAACACACTCATAGATAGAAAGCTATATCTCTATCGCTATAGACGATTCCTAACATTCATCTACAATTCAAATGCATACAAATGACATTCACCACAAATTATCCATTACACATAAATTGATAGCAGGAAAAACTATCATTTTCTATTAATGGCGGAATATCAAATTACAAATGTTTTGTGTTCGGACTGCAACTGAGTTTCAGCCTCCCATCAACCTCTCAACTTGGCTTACAATAAATTTTCATCAAGTTCCAGCCTCCCATCAACCTCTCTACTTGGCTTACAATACAAATATTTATACAAGAGGGGCTCAAGGAGCTTCCCTCCAAGCTAAGCTAGTGGTGTCAAATCACCATTCAAAACACCTGTCTAATGGAAAAATTACAATGATGGAAATCTGCTCCAAATCGGATGCAGATCTCTATTACCGTCAACCACTTAATGTCGACCTTATCTCCAGCTTGTGCGAAGGCACAACTTGACTCCAACTCGTCGGCATTAATTTCCTTGATTACGCCTTAGATTCTCGAAGGCAAAATGAGAGCGCAACGCCTCTCCCCTCCTTGAATGCACACCACACGTGTCAATCGGCTGGCGCGTGCTGAGGTGGAGCGATGCTCCTGCATCAATATGATTCATGGTTTGATGTGTATGTCCAAATTCATCTTGTCTTCTAGCTTGGAGTTGTTTCCACTCAAGCTCCCCATAAAACTTTAGATGGAGGAAAATAGCATAAAGTTTTGAGAATGTGTGGCCAACCATGATTATTCTGTAATTGTTAGGATATGCATTGGAACTCGATTTGTGATCGAATGGTTGGTGCGATGGAACCTAGTTTGCAAGAAGCCTGTGCAAACAACATAGTTGGAGAGATCGACTAAGTAATCATTCAATGTGTGAAGGTCATGCATAAGAACTTGACCTGGTGTTACACATTATTTTYGTCATCCCTATGATCGTTAATGATGTAAACCTATCTGTTGCCTTCAGAGGGGTCAGTGGCCTGAGTTCCTAAAGAGAGAAGGGAGAAGAACTTTTCCTGAGAAAAGAAGTTGCATTTTCCTATGTAAAAACCTTATAAAAAAGGAGGTTCGCAGGTTGCTATATAGGTAGGGTGCGAGAATGACCCATTCTCGCAGGTTGCACTATAGCTAGGGTGCGAGGTGTTCGCAGGTTGCTCTATAGCTAGGGTGCGAGAATGCCTACACGTGGGAAAAATGAGCGTTTTCTCGAATCTTCTAGAAGGAGAAACTTCTATGGTGAGGTGGCATCCGAATGGTTTGGATCTTACTCGCTTTCATGATTTAGTGGGATCATCCTAACCTCCTCACCTTATCCTCTTCAACTTATAAAAGGAGAGGAGTTCTCATGGAGAAAGTTAGCTTTGTTGGTTCATGAGCTTGTTCTCGATTGGCTTGGAATTATCAGCTTGGTTAGAGTGACTTTGAGATTTGCCTTGTCGAGATAGATTGTGAGTAGCTATCAGATCCATGGTCTCAGAATCCTTGGAGCAAGAAGTGTGTGGGGAACGAAGGACAGTTGAAAGGGACCTTACGACATCAAGGCCATGGTTGTAATCTCTCTTTCACATTCAATATGATACAATAATATTATTCTTTCCTATAAAGCTTGTTGTGTTTTATTGTATGATTCCTTGATCACATACATAAGTTTATATTGAGTTTATGCTATTGCTATCACTTTGGTTAGTTGCGTTCTTTTGCAGGTTCATCATTGTATGAGCATTGGAATGGAGCTAGGATAGCGATGGCGAGAGGAAGCGACATTTAAACGGTATGTCACTCATCCCTCTTTAGTTAGTAAATTCAATATCTAAAACTTAAGGAAGGCGTCATGTTCTGTCCTRTTTTGTTCTAGATCYAGGTGGATCTAGGGAGATCGGTTTGTGTCYGCACTTACGGATTTATCCAATAACACCTRGAACCCCTATTTGTTTGCTGCTTCACTCGTATTCATCACTCTAACTACCTCCCAAATGTCATGGTAAGAGAATAAGCAACGAGAAGGGGGTAGAGGTACCTTGGATTAGGGGCTTCATATGGACATCCTAAAGGGATTTTCCCTTAAAAAATAAGGTACTCTTTATCAATAAAAATAAGAAAAACTTTATTTAAAAAAGCTATTTTTTTTATAATATAAATTGATATAATTTATTAATTTCATTTTTTTTTTGAAAAATCGAGAGTCTTTGTATTATTGATAGGGAGAAACTATACAATTTTTTTTTACCGTTGGCCTACCCACTGGGAAATTAGACCAACAACAAAAAATAGCATTGTCATTCAACATCTATTTGTTATATCTAAGGCCTATGACTGATAAACTAAAGTAGGAATAGCTCCTAGTTCCTATGTGAGAACTTCTATCCTTATTTAATCTACTAAGAAGAGGTGGTAAACCCAAGCCTTGCTGGTAATTTAACAAGAACCACAAAAGGAACATCATAGAACTTAGCTAATGTTTCGGCCTGTTGCCACTGGGACTTGGGGTTGAGCATAGTCCAAATTGGACAAATCCATGCCGACCAACTTGTCAACAATCCGATTTAGCTTGTGGTCGACCACCTTGATCTGGAGCTCCATGTCATCGAGCTGCAGGAGGACCTCTTGGCGGGCTTCATGGTGGTCCAATAGAACTCTGCCCATCAGAGTTTTCAAGTGCCAGTAGATGTCCACCATTTTTAGGTACTGCAAGGATCGGCCACAGACATAACTAGTGTCAGGAACCCACGAGCTGGTCCTCTCCTTCACCTCGTCGTCTGAGATGAACTTCCGTAAAACCCGAACATCTGCCTCAGCCATATCCATTTCCGACTGAATTTTCGGAGGGTGGCTGAGCGATAGGTCTCCGCAAAATTATCAGCCGCATCCGCCAGTCGAAAGCCTGACTGGGTTCTGGGTCGGCGAGAGGTTTCCCCCCAACCACCACAGGAAGAGCTGCCCCGAGCCATGTAAAAGAAGGTGGAGAACCAGAGCACAAGGTGTAGAAGTGAGAAAGGCGAGAAAGTTCCCACTGCATAATGCAACATGGAAGTTGTGGAGGAGCGAGAGAGACAAGCAACAATAGACAAACAATAATGCAGCTAGAAGGAGATGCATATGACATAGCTATCCAATGCCAGGGCCCATAAATGGAGAATGCTGTAATGATTTGCGGAGATATGGGCCGTATCGGCCATCAAACTCCTATGATTCACCACCTTCCCAAACCGCATGTGAAGGACAATGAACTCAAACTGGTAAGGAGCAAGCATAGTTATGATGTGAGTGCAAGGACATGGATATTCAAGTGCAAGGGGGAGACAACAATGGGTAATAAATCACATGAGGAGGCGAGGTGGAGGATGATGACTGTTGGCAGTTGTCCATAGATTTGGAGGCTAGATGGGTGGGGAGTCAAGAACCCACCGACGCTTGGATTACATCCCTGACACCCCATGCAAGGTATTAATTTCAATTATTTAAATAAAATATAAGTAGTTATTTTATTTTTATTTTTATTTTTGTTAATGTGGCCGAACTTGTTGGCATCGGGATTAACCTGTGGCTTGAGAAACCACGACTCAGGGGCATCTAAGCCATCAAAATCACCCGGGGATCGCACCCGGCCTGAGCCACACCAACCCTTAACATGGTTGGATTTTTCGTCCCCGCAGGTTTTGAACCGGTGACTTTTCAACACGGAGTGGCTTAACAACACACTCCATCACCGACTGTCCTACACCTCAGGGACAATGATTTATTTATTTATAAGAAAAATCAAAATTAAGTTATAAAATTATTTTATCTTTATACAAAAATAAATGATTCCATAACTCATCTTTCCCGATAAAAAGAAATAATTCCAAAAGATCTTTCCCCATACTTGGAATGGGGAATTAGTATCTATACGATTAATTTGAATGAAAGGTTACGAATTAAGTGATTCGTAATAGAATCAAAACCTATTAAAATATTATATTTTAAAGTTAATGTATACTTTTATAAAAACTAAATGGAAGGTTATGAATAAAGTGATTCATAAAGATTTTTGTTTTTTAAAAGATTTAAAGGAATTGGTAAGTGGTTTAAAGTTCAAATTGGATTATAATCATTAAGCTAGTGCCAACAACATGCTTATGACCCATGAGAGGGTCCCACTCCTTCAAAGAATTTACCTTTTAATTTTATTACAACATACCAAATTCATAATAAATTTCAAAAATAACAACTTTTTAAATTATAAAATAAATAATATTTTTTTAAATTTAAAATTAATTTAACTTTTTATTTATTTTATTATTATTATTTTTTCCTTACCACATTCATAAATAAATATAAAATTAATTATTATTATTTAATTAAAATAGCAATCATTATTTATTTATAAAAAAGCAAAATTAAATTACAATTTCACAAAAAATAATTTTTTATATTCAAATGATCTTTCTTCGAATCTTAGATTCTATATGATTAACTTGAACTTAACTTTTTATAAAAGGTTACGAACCAAGTGATTCGTAGTAGAATCAAAATATTGTTAAAGATTAAATTATAAAGTTAGTGTTTACTTATTTTTATTTTTCACAAAGAATATAATATAAGTTATATTATAGGAATATAATATAATATAAGTTATATTATATATATTTTTAAAGTGGTAAAATTTATTATAATTTAATTATTAATAAATATATTTTATAGCTGGATGTTTATGAATTTTGGGTTTTCAACATATTTCTTTAATCAGGTATACATATGTCATAAATAGGTTATTCGATATTTGAATCTGCACAGGTAAACATTAAGAGGAGAAAGAAGTATTCAGATCCACACCAATAACATATATGAGGACATCCATACCAAGAAATTCAATGGGATCTACAACTAGTGGCCACCTGTCACTGGGGAATGGTACTCACCGAAGAGAATTACATTTGAATCGTTGCTAGAGATATCTTGAGTTGTGAGAAATAAGTCCAATTAGTGGTTAACTACAACAATTGGGGGACAACTCCGAACAAACCCTCCAAATAGGATGGTGGGTTGACTACAATATTCCCCCACATGCAGAACTACCCAATCTAATGTAGGCTCCTTGGGCGGGGGATCAATGGGGACTTTCCCCCTATGTCTTAGCCCACTCACATATTGGGGTTTCTCCCCTAACAATGATGCTACAAAACCTTCTCCAATTGATGAGTCTTCCTTAATTGGTGGTAGATCCCCAATATCTAGTTGGTGATGGATCTAATTTGGTTAATTAATCTTCTTTGATTAATGTGGTTCACTGACCTTCCTTGATTGATGACTCTTCCTGGATTAATTTTGGAGCTTAATTAATTGATGAACCCATGAATGTGGTTGGTGAACCAATATATGGGTGGGCTATTCATGTGGTTGGGGCCATCCAGTAACACATAAGTTACAACTGCCCTATACCCAAGGAGAACAATGAATGAGCGACATCAAGTAATTCAATTGCCCATTCATTCCTTTGTAGTTTGACTTACATGAAATTAAGATCCAATACATAGAGTGCAGTGCAAGATGGATCCATTAGGTGCTACAAGAACTTTAAAAGATCCCAAAAAGAAATTAGGGTTTCTACTTATAGACTCCTAGAAAACGTCATAGAAAGTGAGAATCCAAAAAAAAATTAGTTTCACACCATAAGATAGATGCCACTCACCAATAATTTTTGGATCATCCAAGATAATTGAGAGAGTAAGGTTCACATGCTCTCTAAAAACATGTCGAGATTTGGAAGGATCAACACAAGAATTTATGGAACCAAATCTCACCCAAAATCTTAGATACCCTCACAAGTTTGTTAGAGCCAAAGTGCAAAACTCAAGCACAAGTCTTGAAAACAAGAAATACACAAGTGAAACTGAGAGAAAGATCAGTGAAGATGAACTCACAAACTCTTAGCCAATCAAACTAGACCCTAAATAGTATACACAAAAAAACCAATATCCTTTATGGTCATCATTGTTAGACTACTTCCCTTTAATAGAATAATGTGCTTTTTAATAACAATATTATATTTTTAGTTATAACTTACAAATTTTTTAATATATAAAATAATCAATTTTAAATCTCAATAAATAACAACTTGAATTGTAATGTTAAAATATGTGTTTCTTCTTCCTGGTAGAAGCCTCAAATCCAATGAGATAACGTAAAAGATAGGTATATACACCACATTAAGCTTTATTTAAATACATGAAAATGACCATAAAAACCCCCTGAGGTTGTTCACCCACTTCTCTTCTGCATCAGAGACCGCATTGTCACTGCATTGAACTTATTATGCAGAAATAATGGCCGCACTCTCATCTGCGAATCTCCTGGAAGACCCCCGCGGGCTCTGCGAATTCTCTGTCTGAGCCTCTTCAATGTGTTCTCCAGATACTGCAAATATGCTTTCCACTCCGGCTGAGTACCAGAGCAATAAACGGATTCTTGATAACCGGAATAAGCCGGAACCCAGTTCTCCGAATACGTCCTGAAAAACGATGAGGGATTCATGGATGATATAGACGGATTTCTGTTGCCTGATCGAGGCCCAGAACTCCGGGCGAATCGAGAAAATCGGCGCGCTCAGAATCAACGGGGGTCTCGATATCGTTGTCCCTGGGAACGCTCCTACTGTTTCTTGTTCCATCCACCACAACTGCTGCCTCGTACGGCGGTGTAATCTCAGGGATTTCGATGATTCCGTAGCTGATGTCCGTCGGATTCCCGTCGTCCGTGGGCACTAGACTGGTTCGGCAGACCGGGCACGTTGTGTGCGAGAAGAGCCACGTATCGATGCAGTCCGGATGGAAGGCGTGGCTGCACTTGGGCAGCCAGCGGAGCTGCTCGTCGTCTTCGAATTCGCTGAGACAGACAGCGCAGTCGAGCGTTTCTTTCGTCTGCGCCTTGAGGTCCTTGACGAGATTGGAGCGGAACACCGGGAAGCTTTCGATTGCCTTTCTGTCGAGACCACGGGTACCCTGAACATTGCCGGACCCCCTCGGCCTTCGTCTCGAATTTCTGCCGCTTTCCTCGCCGCCGATGCAAAAGCCCACGAAGAATAACGCGCTGAGCACGACGATGGTGATCGCCATGGATGAGTTAAAATGAGAGTTAAAGCCGTTGAAATATTCGTTGTTCTTGGATGGGCTGCTGCTGCCGCCCAATCCCGCTCCAGAATATTGTGACGGGGAACTCAGATTCCCAGAGCTTCCCGTGACGAACGAATTAAAACCTCCGTCCTCCGGACCTGGATCATTGGGACTGTTCGCCAGCGCTAATCTTCTGTTCTTCATTTCCTAATCCGAGCAATCCACTCGACTGATAAAATCGAAAATCAGGCGATATGCTGTACAGAAACAGGTGTCAGTAGTTGTATAAAGCTAGAAGACTCAGCTTCGGAGAGTTGTATCGAACTCGAAGACCTTTGGGACCATATATGTCAACTGATAAGACTTGGTGGCCGTATTTTTGAACAGCATCGCATTTTTATTTAACATATTAAAAAAGCCTTATTGGCCAATTGGCATATTAGTCATGACACTCTAATTGCTTTGATGTGGATTGAAGAGTTCACTCGAATCAATGGGATCTATTCATCTATTCCACCATACTAAATCGGCAAGTAATGATAATATTGATTATTTCAATAAAATTAAATCAGAAAGTAATGATAGCATATAGATTATTTCAATAAAATTATTGAGTTATAAAATTTAAGATAACAATTTCTAAGAAATATAAGTAAATGTCCAACAACAATGATTGCCATGAAATTTTATTCATCCAAGTGATTCATGTATAAGGTTAATTAACAAGAAATCATTATAACAATATATTAATTATAAGTTCAACTCATGTATAAGGATAACACTATATTAGTTATAAGTTTAATATGTCCAAGTGATTCATGCATAAGGTTAGTCAACAACAAAGCTTTAAGCCATTGTAACAATATATTCTTTAATGAAATCTAGTGAGAATGATAACAATCATTCATCTCAACCACCCATTATAAACCCAATTTATAGAATAACAATTCTTTTTCCCAACTACCCAAACTAAACCTAACATATCTTGATGTCACTTATAAAACTATAATATAATATATTTATTATTATTTTTTTAATAATTTAATATAATAATATAATATGTATATAAAATTATAAATCAGTTTTCTTTCAATTCATTATATGTATATAGAAATGGTTGAAATAAAAAAAAACTTTGGATGATTACAATTATTTCATTTTTTTATACCATTTACAAATTAAAATTTAATTTTTAACAAAGGCAGGGAGAGATTTTGTTGCAAATTCCCCTAAGGTTTTGGTATGGTTAAGACACATCAATCATCATTAACTTTTTATATGATTCAACATCGAACACATAAATATTATCATATTAAGATGGGTCTCATGTAGACATTCTACAATCTCTCTAGCATGAGAGCCATAATCACAACTTTGCTTATTGAATGCTCTTGTATGGTCACTAGATGACATTGTGGGATAATGAAATGCTTGGGGCATGGAATTAGGCTCATTTGTGGTTAGGAGTTTAAGGAAACATACGCCTTGGTATAAGTGGCTTCTTTGTATTTGGACAATTTGTCTAAGAATTCGGTTATTCTGCTGCAAACTTGAAAGACATTCAAAGAAGTGTGGTTAAGATTATCGGTTTGGTTTCTGCAATTTCGGTTGTGTATTCTGGTTATGGTGTTGATGAGTTGGAAACATTTCACAAAAAGGTGTTTTTGGGGTCGACTTTTATCTTCATCTCTGTATCTCTTTGGTTCTCTATCTTTACGTGTCATTCCCCTAGATTGCCTTTTATTGGGAATCTCATGGGGACATTTTGGTTAAGGGTTATTGTTCAGGTTTCAAATTTTGAAGGTTGTATAGGGTGT
>ML788207.1:170906-187163 GCA_009831015.1 Picea engelmannii | reverse complement strand
ATTATTTTTCTTATAAAAAGTAGAATTAATAGGTGCAAAATAACAAATTTCTATATACATCTTCTTAGCATTGGTGTCTGAAATTTCTATCCAAATGTATTGATTAAGAGGGTCAATCTTATGAAGTTGAATGTGAGGAGAAACAATTTTTCTAATATAACAAGCTATACCTCCTATCCCTCTACGGTGGGATTTTTTGTTCCATGCCAACCACAAGACAAATCCTTCCATGTTAGGGACCTTAGACTCCTCATGCTCCCAAGTTTCATCTAGACAAATAATATCAATACCACTCAGGATCCAACTTATCATAGGACCTTTGCGCCATGGAAAGCCACGACAATTCTAAAAAAGGAGCCCAAGTGTCCCAAATTCCTATTTACTATTATCCTTCTGGTCTTTATCCTAACAATAGCTTTTCGATTTCTAATTATTTCCCATTTTCCTTTTTTCCTGGCTTCTTTTACCTTTTGAACTTCCTTCCTTAATTCAACTTGGTCTTCGGGAATGAGGTCTTCATTTATAAATATTCTCGATCCTTTTAAGCTCAGAGATTTACTAAGTATGCTATATGTATGGTCATTACAACTTACTTTGACATGGATCAACCTATCTTTGTGATCGATTATTTTTCCTAGCCTCTTTGCTTCTATGAGGTAAGTTGTATCAATTTGTGATTTATTTTTTAATTCTTCTTTTACTATTGCTAGTATATCCTCCTCTTCTTGTTCTTTTATACCAAAAATTATGAGGCTCAAGGCTCTTTTGTTACGCTCATGGTCCAATTCGATTAGCTTATTCATTTCCTTTTTGATGGGTTTGATATCTAATTTGTTTTCCATATTACTGAGGGTCAAATTGTTGGTTAGTTTTTCTTCTAGCTCTTTAATCCTATCTCTCAAGTTGTGATTTTCTTCAACCCCTCCTTCTTGAGTTGATTGTTTATGTTTTTCCATTTCTTGAATTCTATCCTTCATTGTCTGCAATTTACTCTTGAACCCTAAGAATCTATCCTCTATTTGAGTTTGAATGGTATCTTTAATTTTTTTTATCAATCATTGCCTCTAGCTCTATTTTGAGTTTTATGTCTCTGTCTTCACTCCTTTTTTCTAATGTTTCTAACTCTATTTGGATTTTGGCATCTCTCTCTTCTCTTTTCTTTTTTCTATTGATTCCATATAATCGTAAAGGATTTCTAAGGTGATTTTGGGGGGCCTCCCCTTGTTAGGGTGATTTTTTGGAATAGGTGGTGGATTGCTCATATTGAAAAGAAGAGAAAAAAGACGTAACAATTATTATTATGGATTGACTTTATATCTCAAATCAACTTTTACTTCTGAAACTTAAAATAAATAAAATATATTTAAATCTCTTTACATAAAATTAAAATTGAATCAAAGTAAAAAGTGACTCACCTCATTTCAGATATTCAAATGCTCAACCCTTTAAAGAAGCCAAAAAATAATTTCTGAAGACGACAGAGAAGTCCAGAGAAACTACATAGATTATTCTGGGTAAAAAAGGTAAAAACTTCATAGATTATTCCCGTTCAAAACCCTAGATATATAATCTTAGAAATAAAATATCTGTTCAAAACCCTAGATATATAATCTTAGAAATAAAATATCTCCTTAAAAAAAAGTATTATTGTCCTTGAAAACCCTAGATATATAATCTTAGAAAAAAAAGAAAAGAGAGAAGTATTATTCTCGTTCAAAACCGCAGAGATATAATTTCAAAACCGCAGAGATCTAGTATGCCCGTTCCAAACTACAGAGAAATATTAATTTCAAAACCACAAAGAAGTAGTATTCCCGTTCAAAACCACGGAGAAATATTATTTCCATTCAAAAAAAGATCCGGAGAAATATATATGCCCAATTTTAATTAATTAATATAAAGAATGAAATAACCTTATCCTATATAATTTACCTCGAGTACAATCTTAAAAATAAGAAAAAATGCTTGATTTTTTTTCAAAAATATATATTTCATAAAAAAATATTTAATTTTAAAATTATAAATTTTAATAAGATATTAAAAGTTCCTATACATCTTAACACTATAAACTATAATTTAATTTATACAAAATAATAAAATCTGTTATATACTACTAAATTCAAATTAATTTATTCAAAAGTCTTTGAATCTCTCATTTATTTAGATATACCTTTTAATTTATTTTATTAAATCATATAGATAATTTTTAATGACATTTATTTGTTTGTTAGTTAAACACTTATTAAAACTAAACTTTGATGATGACGACGACGACGACGACGATGACGATGATGGTGATGATGATGACGACGACGACGACGACGACGGTGACGACGACGACGATGACAGTGACGACGACGACGACCAACTAAAGAAAGTAAAATATTACTTCCATTTCTTTAAAATTGTATTTCTACACTAAAAAAGATGATGATGATGATGACCTAAAGAAAGTAACATATTACTTCCATTTCTTTAAAATTGTATTTCTATACTAAATAAACATTGGGAGAAGTGTTCAAAGATCATAGTTTTGATGACTTAGGAGGTTAGGAAGGTCCATATTGTGACTAATATTTTTAAATTGGGATCTAATATGGGTATATGTAAGACAATCTAAGAGGAAGTGATTTTCATCTTCTACCCACTTATTGTCACAAACATGACAGATTATTTCATCCCACAGTGTTTTGGGACTTGTCTAACACCCAAGTTCACTATATAGCTTGTGAGAGATTGTTCTTATTTTAGAAATGTTGATTTTCTTCTCTGCACTTATAAAAAATGAGAGGTAAGGACCTGTCTAACACCCAAGTTCACTATATAGCTTGTGAGAGATTGTTCTTATTTTAGAAATGTTGATTTTCTTCTTTGCACTTATAAAAAATGAGAGGTAATTTTGATCTTCAAAATTAGGGTGGACAACCTCCTTGTAGTATCTTAATTTATTTTTTTCCACTAATTCTTTATCACACCACATATTCTCCTTAAATTTAGAAGTGAAATATTTGAAACATTATCAATATTTTGCATGATCACTTCTTCTTGTATTCCCCAATGATTTAGCCAAGATTTGACATCTTTATGCCATCTGCACTTGGGCCGCTTGTGGTTTTGGCCAGAGTTTGAAAAAATTTCGGTGAGCCTCTTGTCATCCATATTGTTTATCTTTTTCTTGTAGGTTCGGTATCTAATCATAGCAATGCTCTCAATGGGGGAAATACTTGCTTCTATGAGGAGGATAGGATAGGGTGCATTGCCCTTAATTTTTTAATATAGCCCGAGTGGGTCTAATGGTAAAGAACACGTGTTTCCTCTTAAGAGGTCACAAGTTCAAATCCAGAGGGGGGTAGGGTATGTATACCTTCGTAGAATTTACCAGTCAAATCGTTGGGCGGAGGGGGGTCCCTTGTCCCACAAACAAGGGGGTCTCATACACCAATTTGGTGTGGCTTGGCCGTGACCTTAAAAATAGTTTATTATATTATTATTAATTATAAGTTATAAAATTATTTTGGATCTATTCTATCTTTCTCTAGGATTCTCTAAATATTTTGCAACCCCAAACTTCACATCCATATAAGATAAATGGAATGACAAGAGTGTGAAAGAGGAGTTTTTGTTTATCCCAAAGCCAAAGGTCTGCTGATTTACAATTGCTTTCGAGCCCATAATAATATTTCCACCCTCAATTTATCCTTTTTTCAAATCTATAGTTCCAATTGATCTTATGGTGGATATCAATTCCAAGATATTTGTATGAAGGCAATTCCTCCAAGCTATTGCTCTCATAAAACAAAGTATCATAGGTGATCCTTTTGGATTTAATTATCATAACCTTTATTTTGTTAGTGTTCATAGTCATGCCCATGCTAGAGAAGAAGTTCTTAAGGATTATTAGTTGCTTACCTAGGTCATAAGTAATCTTCACCATAAGAACAATATCAACAACATAAAGAAGGAGGACAATGACTATACTAGCAAGAGTCGATCCAACACAACATGCATCCTCCAAACAATCTTCTAACTTATCAATATAAATATCGAAAAGGGTAGAGGATAACACACAACCTTGCTTGAATCCTATATTACAATTAATTTCTTTCGACCAACCCTTAGTGTTCTTGAATTTGAAAATAACTTTCTCATATAGGCTTACTGCATCAGATCTTAACTCGAAAGGGACTTTAAGTTTTTCTAACCTATTCCAGAGGTTACTCCTGGGCACAATGTCAAAAGCTTTTACAAAATCAACAAAACAACAAAGGAGATAAATTTTATTATTACAACACTCCTCTGCAATGATCCTAAATGTAACAAGGTGGTCCATAGTGGAATGGTGGCCTCTAAAACCAACCTGGTCTCTAGCTCTTTTTCTATGGCTTTCTAGCCATGTACCAATCTTTTTTTCCAAAATACTTCTATATAGATTAGCTAAAATGGGGCTAATCATAATGGTCCTATAATTAGATAGATTTCTTTTATCCTTGTTTTTAAAAATAGGTACAATGAGACTTTGAGTCTAAGGTTTTAGAAAGCTTGGATGGATAACTAAATTGAAAAGCTTATGTATGTGAGGGATGAGGATAGATCCTCTAATTTTTATTTATTAAATATGTATTAACATTCCATTATACGATGATACATAAATGATATTAAAAAATATTATTTATTTATTAATTCTAGATATTAATTATTATATTATACTATTTCGTTATAAGTTATCACTATGAAATTTAGTGCTCATCGAATTATTTGTTGGTTCAAATTTTGCAGATACTCATATATATAATATTTACTATTTTTCATAATAATTGATATTGATGGTAATATTTTTATATTTAATTTATTTAAGTTGAAGTTTTAAAAAATATGAAAATTATACAATATTATAGATTTATATTATATTATTTTTATTTTATTTTAATAATAAATAGGAAAAATATAGAAAAAAATTAAAAGAAATCTGAAAAAAATTCGATAAAACATAGACAAAAAAAGGGGAGAAACTTATTGTTATACTTTGAACCTACTTGGTTGATAGCGTTGGGATCCAATTTCATTAGATTTTGTAACCATAGTCTTTATGAAGGTTATTTGGTCTGTTTTCAAACTTGATTGCCTCCTTGGAATTTCTATTGTAATGATGGTCAATCTTGGCCAATGTTTTAGCTTTCTCAATGTAGTTATGATGCTTCATGTTGTTTGAGTGTTTGGCCAGTACATATAGACAAACACGATAGTCCTAATGGAATGGCTAGTATCACACATGTAAGGTATTCCACATGAACATATGTAGACACCTATTTTATTAGTGAGTTCAATAGGGTTCTTAACATGATCAAGAGAGTTTATGATTGTGTTTAGGGGTTTGAAAGCCACCCCAACATTCTTCTTCTTCCAATTTTTTTATGAAATAATAATTTTTTTGTAGATTTTCAGAAGGAAAAATAGGGTGCTATATTGAGGTCCATTTATGAAGATTTCTATGTATATTTGAACAACACAATTACATATTTAAGTTCCTCTTGAAAAATACCCAATTAAAAAAACAAATCATTCAAATTGAAATTCGAGAAGTGTAAATATCATTGATTTAAAATTGGTTATTCAAGGTTTTTTCAGTTTAATATCTAAATCATATATGTTTTGATAGAGCATCTAGATTGTAGCTATACCAATTTCAATAGAAGCACAGTGACAATGGCATTTCAAACTTGGGCTTATAACATGGAATTATAGAAGTACAGTTACATCCATTTCAAGTTGAAATTATTGTAGTGTGATTATTTATTTGTTTATGAACGTGACTATAGCATGGCCAATGCCACTAGATGTAATTTTTTCGTGCCATTTCCAGATTGGGGTCATCATAACAATTTTGATCAATATTAAGAAAGTTAGGGTCATTTAAAATTCATTGCCTCAAAATTCTATCTCTCATAGTTACAATAGCTTATGGAATTTTACATGGATATATTAGCCCCCATAATTGAGGAATATCCAATGCTATATGCAGATTATGTGGAAGATGTAAATTATATAGAAGAAGCCTCTTGTACAAGTTTTCTTGAACTTGATACAGATTATGAAGCGCATATCAATCAATGGTTACCCGAAGTAGAATATTTTTCACACCCTAAAGGAGTTCATATATGTGACTATATATGGAGCACTCAATACAAAAACTACATGAATCCTATCAAAGAAATCCAAAGGTTGGAAATTTGGAGACATATTAAAGAGGATTATATAAGAGATATGTATAGTTGGTGTGATTTCAAGGAAGCTTTCCAGGAATCATATATGGATAGTTTCCATTTAAAACAATTACTTTCAACTAATCTTTGATGACAATCCTCATCCATTTAAAGTGAACATTAGTGAGGGAAGTTAGGAGAAGGTACGACTACCCCCTTATGATGACCATACTTCTTATGATTCATAAACAAGGGACTTATATCCCACTTGCTTCACCAACACAGATACTTTGTGGAAAATGAAAACCTATCTCCATTCTCTATGTAGAATAAACTTCAAGGTTTATGTTCTCTGTGTAACCTCTACTCGAGATTGATTATCTGGCTCCTTTCTTTGTGTAAGCTGCATATAAGAAACTAGACGACAATGCAATTACAAATAACTACTTTTTCTCAATGTGCCAGTCAACATTAGGCCTCTAAATTTGTATGATGTCGAGTGCTTTATTTTTAGAATTGATACCGAGGGATTTGTTCATCATGCAATTTTAAGTGCAAATTCCCTACTCCTTGTTCTCCAACGACATGCAAGGATGGATTTGCTTGTAGCTTTGGTATTGGTCTTGGCTATAGGATCTGGTTTTTGGATTTAATTGTTCCAATAGATATAAAATACTTCTCTTTGATATTGTTTCTTATATTCTCCCCACCATTTGTTTTAGTTCATCAACAACTGACTATGTATGTAATCACCAAAATAATAGTTGTTTCCTATGGTGTGAATGCAAAACACTAGTGAATGATTATATGCTGTGCATTGAGGCTATCACCAACAAAACCTTGTGTATATGAGTGTCTTGTTTTTTTTGATTAACTAATAGACCACCACTGTGAGAATGAATGGTTGTGGGTGTTCACCAACAATGAAAATAACATGAGAATCACTAATCATACAAGTTTGTTCTCATAAAATCCTTAGTTGATCCAGATTATCTTGAGAATGTCATGCAGGTAGAGATATAACAAGGAAACACACAAAGCTATTGAATAAAACACATTAATATAGTTAAACTTAGATTCTATTAATGACTGTCTAGAATACAAAAGATATTAAAATGAAAAGCACACAAGCTAGCTAGAATGGTGGTAGATTATCTCTGAAGAAAGAGTTGTGACGACTACTCTCATTCATAAGAAGCTAATTACAAAGAGGTTTGAAAAGGCCTTTTAACACAAGGCATCAATGAGAAAACCCTAAACATCCAAAACCCTAACCCTAGAAGCTGAAACACCAAAAGGTTTATGGGCCCTGATGTGGTTAGTTGACACATCAACTTCTTCAACTTATTCAATTTCATACAATATCCGTTTGGGGAGCTCGGTACCCCATCAAAAATGTCTAGCTGAGGAGTACACATTCCATTTGTCCTAACATTTTTCTCTAGCTACATGTTAGGTGCTGTCATTCCAAGAAAATGTCATTGAGGGCCTCAAAACGACCCCATAAGTTTGGGACTTGAAAAACTGTAGAAAAAATGCCAAGATGTGGAACCATTATGAATTAGTGGAAAAATTGGGTGGCCACCAATATCCACTTGGATAATTAGTGGTGTATTTACCCTTATCATTGGCAGATAACATAATGAATTGGCTCTTTGAAAAACATTGGGACTATAATACACAATTTGCAATTCATTTGATGATTAACCAACAATGAATTAATTCACAACATAATCATTATTACTAGTAGATTTGTCTTAGTCCAAAATTCTCCTTGAGAAAGAAACCCTCTTCTATTTAATATTAATCTCCTTCCCAACTTCTTCAACTAATAGGTCAATTTTTATGACAAGATCTTTTGGAATTTATAATTTACCTTGGATGCCTAAACTTGCAAAGTGTTTATACAATGCAATTAGGATATGGTAGCCATGAATTATGTGGATTTTTGGAAACACTTTTCTCCACTCACAATCTCAATGGGAGTCTCAACAATCATCCTTAATGGCATGATAGTTTCGACAATGCCTCTTCCACCATTCACTATAAGAATGAAAACAACCTATGGAATTATTTCAATTGTTCTTTTCTTGGGGACTTGACTGCTTCTACCCAGTGAGAAATTACATCCTTTTTCATGTTGGTTCAATTAAGGGAAATGTGGGCAACAATTTGGGAAATAGAATACCCAACTTTCATATAAGACAAGCTAATACAAGGTATGACCCAACAAAATCTATGTATGGCCCAAAAATAACGCGTACAACTCGTATGACCATGTATGATCTTATTGAAGGTTTCAAGGATTATAAATTGTCTAGGGAATGCACATGGTGTCTTGGATAACTAATGCTTCTTTCGAATTATCGCAACAATAAAAATATTGCTCAAAGGAGAGGGGTACAACCCAGGCAAAGACAAAAACTTAAATAAACCAATTTAGACACCTCCTACATAAGTGAAACAACTGTGAGATGAAAACCATCAATATTTGGGCATGTAAATGAATCCTATGGTGGTAGTAATAGAAATGTTATACTTTCTATTAGACAATTAAAACCAATAATGCAATAAATCGACATGTTTGATTACATATCCCTCTCATTTACACTCCCACTATTCATTAGCAACGATTAAAATTAGAACTAAAACATAAATACACATTGCACAACCACACAACCATTAAATACCATAAGACAACACACACACACACACACACACACATTTTTTATGTTGGAAACCTAAATGGGAGAACCAACTTTGAATGGTTGCTTATCTTTCATTTTGACAATCTCTAGTTACAATGTAGCTTTTGGCTCGTTGTTCCTCCTCACTTCCTTTGCCAAAAGACCATTTGAGAGTGAAAGCATAGGAACAAATACAGAGAGATTGGGGTAATGAGAAGGCCAACATGCATGAACTTTCAATTCCCATTCCTTAGTATTTTCTCTCCTATTGTTATTTTTTCTTTTTCATTTCTTTTTTCTTTTTTTTTCCTCGTCTTATTTACTTTTTCATTTACACCATTTTTAATAGTTTGTCTAGAACATTCCTTAATTGATGAATTATTCTTGCAAGTACTGAGTCTTACACACATTCTCTTGCCTGGATCCATTTCATATCACACCTCTCCATTGAGAGGACTTTTGGTATCCGAAATCTTAAAGGAAACCAATCTGGATCAATGTGTCTTATGCCTGCTTCTCTGGAACATGTCTCTAACTATGGCTCTTGGCTATAGATCTAACCTTGCCTTTGGCTCTTACTTGTGGCTCTAGCTACTAGATCCGATTCTAAATATGGCTATAGCTTTAGTGTTTATCTCGATTGTTCCTGCTATTAAGAAGTTTTCTCATCGATTCTCCACTTTGAGCAATGTCCAAATATGAACTCTGCAATCAACATTTATTTCCATCTCTCATGGATTCAGAGATAGTCCATCTTGGAAGTAAATGAAGCCAAGTCAAATACTGGTCTTCTTGTTCAGTGTGACTCTAGGAAGCTATGAAAACATGTAACAATTCCACAAGAGGAGGTGTGGACTGTGTTGGAAGATCGATTTTCATTGATGTCAACTACAACAAATAGAGCACAGGTCCTAAAGCTCAGGAAAGATAACACATGTGGAGGATCCATGAACATAAGGAAGAGTGCTTGGAATATGCGTGATTAGATTGAAATCCTTGCAGAAGTGCATAAGGAAAACCTCCTGATTTAACAAAGAAGTTCTATTACAATTGGGAGAAACCCTAACCATTGATTTTTAATCATTGGTAAGGATCAACGATCCTTCACCGTCGAAAAAAACCATGGTGTAAATCCATAAGAACCATCGATCTATAAGCATATTAATTCTAGACCTTCAGATCAAGGTGGAGCCAGAGGTTGGGAGAGATAAGTCTCAACCGTCAGATCGGGAGAGATAATCCTCAATCGTAGATCAAAGCCAATCATATTTCGATGATTTATCCACTTCACCAACTATTGAATATAAGGAAGAGGTACAAAGCTACGAAGTGCTGAAGCCCCAAATTCCCACCAACCATTAGATTGAGAAAATAATTCGGGAGTAATGTGAGCCGTTAGATCAAGAAGTGAAAGGATAGTGTAAGAACTTCAGCAGGTATAAATTTGATGGAGTTGGACACCTTTATAGTTGTAATATCCCGAAGTCCCGGAGTACTGACATCACGCAGACCGTCGATATAAGATCCCTTAGAGACATTTCTCAACCGTTTGATCAAGAAGTCTAGAGAAATGATCAAGGAGGGAGACATGTGGCAGAAGAAAAATATGACACATGGCCCAATCAACTGGTGACAAGTGTCAAGGCCCATTTGGCACATAAATTCTGTGAGAGTCACTAATCAAGGTGACATGTGGCTCCACTTCAGCAGGTCCACATCAACAAGACCATGCCAGTAATGGGTGACACATGGCGCACATACCATGGGTCCACGTCAACCTAGGAGATGTCAACATGCCATGTCACTTTGGGATTATGGGCTCTAGGGATGTCTAACTTCTCCTACCAGCAAAAATGCCCGAAGTGTCAAAGGTTGAAGTTTAGGGTTAATCCAAGATTAGTTTAATTAAGACATGGCGTAATCTAGCCACGTCATTTCAGGGTTTCAAATTTTTGGGTATGTCTAGTCTCCCTTACCAGCTAAAACACTGAAGTCCCGAAGTCTCGAAGGCCCTGAGAAAAAAATAAGGACTGTCCATATCAACACTTGATTAAGTCATAGCCGTTGGATTAAGACAGTGGAAGGATAACATAAGGGGTACTATCAATTGACAACAACCGGTCACCTACACTTTATGACCACTTTGGTAGGTCAAAATCCATAAGAATGCAAGGATAGCCTGAAGTCTGAAGTCCAGAGAACTTGGTTCCAGCACCAGTCTCATGATAAGGTAAAGGATTTGATTAGGGGGCACCAAGGGCCTAGAAGTAAATAAGCCCACAAACATTTGAATAAGGTCCTATGTAGAAGAATAAAGGTGGAAAGAGAAAGAGATAAAGGGACAATGATTAAAGTGGATAAGCCCGTGGTTTTGATCCCATGGTCACAAGGAAAGTGGATTGAAGGAAGTGCATATGTGCAAAATTCGAATCCAAAAACAAGAAAACAATATGTGAAGGAATAAAATAATAAAACAAATTAGAAGGGATTTGAAGTCTTTTAAAATTAAAATCAAATATTAATAAAACATAAATGTCACCATTAATGTTGATTAAATGAAGAGGTGCAATGGTTCATTATTAAAAGATACAATGGTTCAAATTCATACCTATTGAAATACTATATAAAACATAAACTGAGGTGGAAATAAAGTGTCTATGTAGTCTATATTAGAAGATCAAAAGTAGGAGCAGAGTCCAAGAAATAAACTGTAATTTTTTTTATGCAGTGAGGGTGGTAGGGAGGAGCTCGGGAGGATTACAATATATAGGTTAAATCCTGTTTCAAAAGGGAGTTGGTGCTTCCTAGAGTTGGTGCTCTGAAACAAGGGAGTTGGTGCTCTAAAACCAAGGGATTGGCATCTCCTTGAGTTGGTGCTCAAAAGAAGGGAATTGGTGTCTCTCACACAATTGTAACTTCTACTTTTATTATTGTATTTAAACTTCTGTATTCAATACATTATTGTTGATCAATTGTTATGATTAATTCATTTGTTAATTAAGAATTGACTAAAATTTTAAAAGAAGAAGAAATACTGATTCACCCCCCCCTCTTAGTATTGGAAAATATTTCAACAATTGGTATCCAAGCGAGTGCCTTCACCACAGTTTAACCACTGGAAGGTAGATTTTGAAGAGTTCAAATGGATCAACAAGAAGGAATGCCCTCTAACAAAGAACCACTGTTTAAAGGAAATGATTATTATTTCTAGAGTATAAGAATGAAAATATATCTTATGGACCTTAGATGTGATGTGTGGAAATCTGTTGAAAATGGTTACAGCGCTCCATCTACCACACCTATTGATACTGCTGCAAAGAAGCTCTGCAATGACAATTCAAGAGCTGTTAATGCTATTCTTGGAGGATTAACAAACCCTATATTTGTAAAAGTGATGCATTGTAAATAAACAAAATAAATTTGGGACAAACTAAAGATCGTCTATGAAGGAGATGGAAAGGTCAAGCAAGCTAAACTTCAAACACCCAGAGCACAATTTGAAAATATAAAAATGAAGGAAGATGAAAATATAACATAATATCTACAGAGAGTAGATGAAGTTTTCAATTCAATCAGAGCATTAGGAGAAAACACATAAGACAAATTAATTGTTTAGAAAGTAACAAGAACATTGACTATGAGATATGATGCCAATGTTTCCACCCTAGAATATAGAGAAAACCTAGACAATCTCACAATGGATGAACTCCATGGGATTCTCATAGCATATGAGATGAGAACAGGGCAAGAAAATCCGTCTAAAGGGGAAACAACTTTCAAGGCATCAAAAGAAAAGAAGAATCTAGAGCAGATGTCTAATGAAGATCAGTCAGAGATATCTGATGAAGAAGTAGCTAATTTCATGAAGAAACTCAAGAAAGGAACTGATAAATGCAAGGGAAATCTTACTCTAAAATGATTTACCTGTGTACAGTTTGGACATTTTTCTTCCAAATGTCCCTATCCAAAACAAGAAGAAAGTGACGATGAAAGAACTTTCAAGGAACATAAAAAGAGAAAAACCAAAAAAAAAGAGAAGAGGACCTTTAACACCAAAAATGACAACAGTTCATCTGAAGAAAGTGAAGATGAAGAGTTAGAACATCTATTTATGGGTATATAAACCCAAGATAATCCTTCTAAAAATACTTTTGAGATTGAGGAAAAAATTGAGGTTGAAGGAGAAGTAGACCTAGAATTATAACTAATCAATTCTCTGGATGAACTTAGAAAGTATATAAAGAAGAACAAGTTACTGAGGGGGCAACTACTAGAATTTGAAGAAACACAAAAATTAAGAGAAAATGAAGTTTGAAAAACCATCAAAGAATCAAAGAAAATCATCATTGGCATGAAGACTCAACTTCAAGAAGCCAAGAGAAATGAGGAAGTCTTGAATAAAAAACTCAATGAAAAGCAATAAAATTGCAAGAAGCTAGACACTGAAATTGTTCAACTAAAGAGGGAAATTGAGAAAGGAAACAACCAATCAAGATTTAAGAATAATTCAAAAATATTGAATTCCATTCTTAATAGTCAAAGATCACCAAACGATAAGATAGGATTGGGATATGATCAAGATTCAACCTTTGCAAAACATAATACTGACAAACAACTAATCATTTATGCAGATGCTCTTAGAAGCCCCTTAAAAAGGGAAGATAACAAGGGGAAGATGGTACCATTGAAGATTGTTCCTAATGAACATAAATCAATACCCCCTATAAAAGAAAAACAAGACAAAAATAATACAATGACCATAAGGACTCCCCCTAATAGATATCAACATATCTTCCTTGGATATTTCTACTTTTGCAATAATTTTGGTCATAAAGCAATACATTGTAAAGCCTATAGAAAATACAATCCTAAAAATGTCCAAAGATATAATAAGAACACACATAGTGTAGAGAAAAGAAACTATAATTCATTCTCTCCTTTACAAGATTACAATGTTGAATGTCACAAGTGCAACAATTATGGTCATAAATCCAATGAATGTAGATTGCCAATGTAATCCTTGAAGACAAGTATTCCCAACAATAAAGATAAAAAGATATGGAAAGAAAAAACATGAGGTAGAAAAGGTAACATAATGTAAAGTAGCCCTGTATGCCAAGAACAAAAAGTGTCAATGGTATATTGACAGTGGATGCTCTAAGCATATGACAGGAGATGGAAGCAAATTTCTCAATCTGACAAAGAAATAAGAAGGAAGAGTCACATATGGAGATAATGTGTCTGCCAAAATACTAGGAAAAAAACAATCACTTTGGGAAACAAGAAAAATAAAGTAGAAAATGTGCTACTGCTTGAAAATATGAAGCCTAATATTCTAAGTGTAAGCCAAACATATGATCAAGGAGATATACTCATTTTTGAATCCCAGAAATGCGAAATTAGGAAGGAAGGATTAGGAAAATTAGTAGATATTTCACCAAGAACCTCAAGTAATGTATATATTTTAGATATTGAAAAAGAAGAAGAATGCTACATGAGTTAAGTAGATGAAAGATGGTCGTGGCACAAAATAATGAGACACTTGAGCTTTGACAATTTGATCAAATCTAGTACAAAGGAAGTATTGAATGACATACCAAAGGTTATAAAACCTTTAGACCCTATTTGTAAGCATTTCCAACTTGGGAAACAAACAAGAGTCAGATTTAGGACAAAAAAATACTCTACATCAATACCCTTGGAGATTGTTCAAACTGACCTTTGTTGACCTACTAGGACTATAAGTATACAAGAGGAACATTACTTCATGTTGATTATTTATGACTATGTAAGGATGACTTGGGTATACTTCCTCAAAGAAAAATCAGAGGCATTTGAAAAGTTTAAGGCATTCAAAGCTTATGTGGAGAATGAGACAGATCTCAAGATCAAATGTTTGAGATCAAACAATGAAGGGGAATTTACCTCTAAATAATTCAATAAGTTTTGTGAAGATCATGGAATCAAGAGATAATTTTTAGCTCCAAGAACTCCTCAATAGAATGAAGTTGTTTAAAGGAAAAACAAAACTATTCTAGAGGCTGTAAGAACAATGTTGAATGAGGCCAAACTTCCAGATAAGTTTTGGAGAGATGCATTATATGCAAAATTTCACATACTCAATCGAGCACAACTTAGAGTTAACCATGAAAATATACCTTACGAGCTCATTGTAGCCCCATTATAGCTACAATATGGGTTAAGCACAAAGGCCTAGGATTTGATGGAAGAAGTGAAAAATACATGACCATGAAGACCAATTTTGTGAAGGTGAAAGACACGCCAGAGTTGGATTTCACATCATGAGAAAGATAAGAAGTTAGTGAAGGTGGCAGCCCACTACCACGTCATCCTTCTTGTGGTGGATTGAAGAAGGGTAGAAATGAGAATATATCAAAGACTCAGCCTGCACCATCACTCAAAATAAGCAGCAATCCAAGCAACCAAGGAAAGAAGGATAAGAAGAACAAGAGGAATACTGCAAAAAATACATCCCTTGTTTGTCACTACTGCAAGAGGAAAGGCCAAAACAATGTCAATTGTTGATATTTAGAGGTATGTTCATTTTGTGGGAAGAAATACCATCAGGTGGCATCTTGCTAGGAGAAGAAATATGCATGCCACATGTAATATTTATTTCATAGGATTAATGGAAATAAGACTTCCACAATCCAACAACGAACTCAGAGGCACATGTAGAGGAGGAGCATGTCAGACAATCCCTATAGCAAAAACATGAACTTTTTCCACCACTGCAAGTTGAGTGGACATTGGGAAGAAAAGTGTTGATGACTTCTTCGAGACCTTCACCTTAGAAACCACATAGTGAAGAGAAGAGTGTGGAGACTAAAGAGTAAATAGGATGAATATTTCATTGCATCTCTGATCCGAAATCGGATCCAGAAGCCTGACAGGGCTTGAAAAATGCTAAAAAATGAAAGTGCTTAGAATGTGAAAAAACCTGTGCCATTGTGTCCATATCGTCTTCCCGATTCCGGTGGTATATTTACTTTGTCAAACGGGCTCCGTATGCGAAAGTTATCGCATTCTGATCGGAAGCCCAAACAGGTAAAAAGTCAAAGGTCAACTGGTCAAAAAGTCAATGCTGATGACATCAACATGCTGACTGTATAGGAGATGACGTGGCACTATTTGAATGATGGTGATTGGGCAGGTTCACTGACAAGGCAGACATGTGGCAGGCAACTGGACCAGTCAATAACTGATAAGTGGCATTAATCCGTCAAATGGGGAGATGCCACGTGGCCCAGTCATGGGCAACCACGTGGCACCCAGTCATCAGTTGAAGTGGCATGTTTCAAAAATTGTTTTTGGGGTCCATGGGATTTGAACCCATGACCACCACCAAG
>ML788207.1:147427-167364 GCA_009831015.1 Picea engelmannii | reverse complement strand
AACCCATGACCACCACCAAGCCCAACACCTTAAGAAATGGTCTTTTGCCAATACACCAAATTATTGCTTATGATATAAAACCTACAATATGAAATATATTGCAAAGTATTGAATGGAGAGGGGCCAGCGCTTAGCCCTTTGGGATAGCACTTGGCCATATGAACCCATATGACCCTGTCAAGGGGGTGCGTGCTGGGCAGAAGGGGGATTATGCCCAATATTAGTTATAAAGTGGGTTTTATAACCAAATTTTTGGTTTTTTATTGTTAATTAAGCCCATTTTTAATGTATTTTCTCCATTTTTGGGAGTTATTGGGTAGTTTTGGAGTCTAACTTCTTGGAGGAAGTTGGAGATGAGAAAATAACTTCCCAGCTATATAACCAAGGCCTGTTTGAGGCCATGGAGACAACATTGGGGGCATTCAGAGTAGAATTATGCTGAAGAGAAGCCAGGCCAAAGCCATTTTGAGGCAGAGAAGATTTTGAGGAGGAGACACTGTCGGATCATTTTTGGGAGCTCCAGACGTCTGTTTTGTGTGCCATTTTCTTTGCATGGTTCTAGAGATCTGGAAGAACATGACCAGATCAGTCTTGTAACCATTTGGCATTGCAGCGATGTACTTTTGAGCATTTGAACATAAATAAAGAAGCCTCCCCCACAGAGAAAAGGCCCAGAGACGTAGGCAAAGTTGTGCTGAACTCCGTTATCAATCTGCGTGTTATGGTTTGCTGTTTATTCTTTCATTTCAGATCTGCAAATGTATATATGGCTGTCATAATTCCTCTTCTTTCCTCATTCTTCACTAAGTTTTTTCAAATGGTTAATTAACGCTCGCAAAATTAAAACTCAACCATAAGTCATTAAAAGATCCTTACGGATCAATCTCTATCCCAATGAGAAGAAGTTTTCCAAGGATTTACAACCTCACCAAAAAAAAAATCAATTGTTTTGTGGAAGCAAGAGAGAGTAGAGAAGGAGCTCAAACATGGGCTAACATCTCTTTCATTGAAAGATGGTTGAAGAATGACTCATCAACGGATGGAATATCTTACCAATGACTAAGAATACTATAACCAACATGTAGGGGTATGCAAGACAATCATTTAATTTACATGGCTGCAGAGAGATGTTTCCATGCTAGGCTAAAAATAATCCTAGCAAGAGAATGTAAGCCACACTTCCTTTTGTGAGATTGTTACATGATGACACAACATTCTAGGGTCACATTGAACATAGAACAACATTAAAATAGGCTTCATTGGATGTCAATATGGACTATCTCTAAGACTGCGAGGGAGATGGGAGTCAATGTTGAGTGAAGAGTTCAAATCTGGAGATTACTCAGAGCTAAGAGTTAGTGAGACAATGTTTTCATATTGGGAATAAAAGAGATAGGAACTAGAGCCATAGCCATATCCTAGGAATATAGTTAGTAGCTAGAGCCATAGCCAATAGTTAGAGCTATATCCAAGAGCCAATAGTTAGAGATGTAGCTAAGAGCCAAAGTTAGAGTCGTGTTCCAGAGAACCATATAGGAGGTACATTGATCTAGAATGGTTTCCTTCAAGGTTTTGGAGACCATAAATCCTCTTAATGAGGAGGTGTTATTTGAAATTGATTTGAAATGACAAATGGGTGTAAGACTCAGTACCTATAAGAGACAATTTGGAAATTTATGAAGGTTATCTAAACAATATAAATGTAAATATGAATGACACAAAAAGAGAGAGATGAAAATAGAGAATTAAATGAAATAAGGAAAATGAATAGGAGAGAAGGTTGAGGAATGAGAAGTGAAGGGTCATGGCTGTTGGAATTCCCCTTACCTGAAGCTCTCCCTATTTCTCTCATGAATTTCACTCTCAATGGGTATTTTTGGCCAAGATAGGAAGAGGCATAGAAAGCTATGAAGGCATTGTACCAATGGTTGCTAAAATGAAGAAACGGAGCCCCATTCGAAGTTGGTTTTCCCATTTGTGTTTCTAGGGTAAAATATATGTTCATTGTCATTGATTACTATGTTTTTTTTTGTGGAATCCATTTGTATGAATGTGTATATTAGAGATAATTCTCCGTGGCTGATCAATATTTGTGTACTTGTTTGGTTTTGGTTTAAACCATGATTAAGCATTGAAGTTGACTAAATGCATCTTGGGTTCATTGTTTAACTATAATCTAAGGACAATATTTCCATTTCTTGTTTGATGGATGGTTTGGTTAAACCCAACAACCAAAAAATACAGGTAATCCATCTATGTTGTCCAAAGGATTGATGCATAGGAAATATAATTATTGTTCCTTACTTTCTAATTTGATCCCATGTATTTAGCAATTGGAATCTGTCTCTCTCTTTCTCTCCCTGTGTGTGTGCGTGTGTGTGTGTGTGTGTGTGTGTGTGTGTGTGTGTGTGTTCAGGCCATTGGGATCTTCTTGGGCATTTCCCTCCCTCCCATTGGTCACTGGTTGTGTTACATAGGCCATTTGTTTGTAGTGGTGAGGTCGTATGGATCACACATAGGCTGTACATGCTATGTATAAGCCACCCCTTTCTCCTTGGGTTGTTAATTAATTGCATAGGTGTTGAAATTATTTGTTGGATAAATTTGTTAATTGTTGGGTCAATTCATTACATGCTTGGGTTGACTTTTGTTATGGTTAGACAAATTTCTTGGTTTCCAGGTGATTCCTTGGATTCATTGGGATGTGAGTTGAGTTGAAGTTCTAATGGATGGAAACCATAAACTATATCATCATTCCTCATCCCCATTGCTTTGGCATCTTGTGGTTGAAGTCATTGGGCTGCTCATGGTTCAATAGTTATGGCATTATTTGGAATTGTTTCATTTCCCATGCTATTATAAAGTCACCTCACATATGATTTCATTATTTGTGTTTCAATTTAAACTTGAGTTGGCTATAAACACATGTTTTATATTCCCCTTTCCTTTTGGATGAGTCAAGATTCCATTTGATACAACTACACAGAATATACTAATCATTCCATTAGTCACTAGTGCAAAAACCTACAAATTGCATATTCATTGCATTGAGTTATACAAACTTAGAGAGAAACCTATACATATATTTGGAAGGTTTGGACAATGGTGGAATTCAACCAAAGGTTGGATGTATTCATTTAAATTAAAAATGATAGAGCATCTTGGTAATTGTCTTGGCACTACAAAAAAAGCTTTGAAGCCAACATACATACTATCCTCATGTGTCTGGTGAGGGATATAACATAAATGGGTTTATAGTTGGTTTTTCCATTTCGGTTTCACCCAAGAGAAGGCCTTGTAATCATCAAAAGTGCAGAGGCCTTCGAGAACAAAGAACTCACTTAGGATTGGTATTTGGTCATGAGCTTAAATTTTTTTGTACAACATTGTTTTTTATTGACTAGATTGCTATTGTGTTTCCAACTGGTTTTTGTGTGAAATTTACAACCAGGAGAATGATTTACAACCAAGGATAGAAGATATATCCTTGTGTAGGGAAACAGAACAGAGGCCTAGTGGCCTTTTTGTAGACATATTTCTCTATTCAAGGTTGAGAGAAAGATCATAGACCAAAAGTTAAATTTCATAGGGGATCCATGTTGGTGAAGCAAGTAGGGTATAATTCCCTCATTTATGGATCAACTTGTCCCAATTTTCCATGACTACAATGAGGGATCCTTTCCATTCATGAAATTAGTTCTTTAGCAATGGTAGTAGTTTGGAAGATTTTTCAATTTTCTTCTCCATATTTTCCATCCTATGGTCATACATCTAGACCTTCTCTTTCAAGCATTTGTTATCTTATTGAAGTATAACATTGATGGATTACACATCTTCCAAAATTTTTCTCTTCACTTTACCCATGCTGATTCTACATTCTCTTGAAATTTTTGCAGTTGTGTCACAATAAAGGATTCAATTTCTTTGATACCATTATGATCTGTAAACAAGGGACTTATAGCTCACTCACTGCACTAACACAAATACTTTGTGAAAAATGAAAACCTATATCCGTTCTCTATACATAATGAACTTCAAGGATTATGTTCTCTATGTAACCTCTGCTTAGGATTGATTATTTGGATCCTTTCTTCTCCTAACTTACACAGAAGAAATCATATGATAATGAAATGGTGAATTAATCTTTATTCTCAACGTGCCAATCAATTTTAGGCCTCTAACTCTATAGGATGTCAAGTGCTCTATTTTTAGAATTGATGTTTGAGCCTTTGTGCACAATGCAATTCTAAGAGAAACTTCCTTGCTCCTTCTCCAATGACATGTAAGGATGGGATTCACTTGTAGCTTTATTATTGACCTTGGATCTAGGCTCTTGTTTTTCTCTTCAATTGTTTCAATAGCTAGAAAATACTTCTCTTTGATATTGTTTCTTATATTCTCCCCACCATTTGTTTCAATTCATAAAAAATTATCTATGTATGTAATCATCGACATAATAATTATTTCTTATGGTGTGAATGACCAACAATAGTGAATGCTTATATGTTGTGCATTGAGGTTATCACCAACAAAACCATGTGTATGTTAATGGTTTGTTTTGAGTGATTAACCAATAGACCACCAATGCGAGAATGAATGGTTGTGAGTGTTCACCAACAAAAATAGCATGAGAATCACTAAGAACACAAGTATGTTCTCATAAAATCCTCAACGGTGAAGTTACCCTTACCATTAGCAACTAATAGAATTAATTGGATTTTTGGAAAACATTGGGACTATCATATATAATTTGCAATGCATTTGATGATTGGCCAATAATGAATTAATTCATGACATAATTGTTCTTATCAATACATTTTTCTTAGTCCAACATTCCCCTTGACAAAGAAACCCTATTATATGTGATGTTGTTAGGATATTTACACACTTAGGAGTTAGTTAATATCAACTTGGTCTAATGTGTCATCAGGTAAAAGTGTGTTTCTTGAGTATGCATTAATATGCATTTGTAGTTAGGTAATTCGATGATCATGATATTTTATCAACATAGAGTGATCCAATGGTTCATATTCTCCTCAATCTTAATGACTACATTGATCCATGGATTAACACCCTATTGGTCCATGATATCTATTTAAAGAGCATGGAGGGTAATTTGATGATGATCGATTGTGATAAAATCTCTTGTAAATCTCTTTGTAACATTTTTCTTTTACATTAATAAATTTCTCCAAGTGGCCACGTTGGTTGGGGTCATGGATGTTTCCCTGTAGGGGTTTTACCAAGTCAAAACATCGGTGTGTTGATATTTTATATGATTGTGTGAGTGGTTATTGTTGGGGAATAGGGTGGAACACAAAATGAAATAGAGGACACAATTTTGTAGATAATGAAAGAGGAACAAAAATTTCAAAGACAAAGGGTGGTGTTTAAAGACACCATTACATCACTTAACCAAATCACACTATGTTTAGAACATCACAATTCATTATGCACATTTTGATCCATGATGATGATACCGAGCCAAGGGGTATGATTTTATAGTCTTAAGATATAACCAATTTCCATAGAATTCAAAAGATCTTGTCCACATGTAACCGTTGACTATTAGTGTTGACTCCGCCAAATATTCTCGGTTGATTCAACTCAATAAGGATGCTCAACCTAACCACATATTCATCCAACTCGTAGTATATTGATGGGATGGTCGATCCACCGCCTGACTATCTTTAACAATTGGTCAACTGCTCGACCAACATGCATGCCAACCACTTGACTGATTGGTGTGGTGTGTTGGTTGATTTCCCAAATGATTGTATCCAGATGTAGGTCAACCTCTCAAATCATTGAACTTTGGATATGTGTAATGAACTATCAATGCTTGATGTTCCAACACCCCCAATCGACATAAAACTCTAAGTATTCAGGAGGTTAAATTATGTCATTATGACACCCCCCCATAATTGTATCTTCTTGAAGCCCAAGTATCATGTAGATCTTGATAAATATGGCTTCAACTAAAGGTTTGGTGAAGATATCAACAACTTGATCTTTTGTTCTGCAATATTAAAGTGAGACAATATTCTCATGAACCAACTATCTCAGGTAGTGAGCATGGAGCTCAACATGCTTCATCTTACCATGGGAAACATGATCGTCAACAACTTGTATAACACTTTGGTTACCACAATAGATTGTAGTTGAGGTTTGAATAGGAATTCCAATTTCTCCCAAAATTTGGCGAATCCAAATTGCTACAGTACCTTCTTGAACTATGCCACGATATTCAACTTTTGTAGTCAACAAGGAGACTAAATTTTGTTTCTTGCATGACCACACCAAAGGTCTAGTGCTTTAGAGAAACACCTAGCCAGAAGTGGACTTTCGATCATTACCATTTCTAGCCCAATCGGAGTTAGTGTAGCCGACTAGTGAATTTGAACTTTGAGTGATACCCTTTAGATAAAAAAAATTCATTTGACTACTTTCCAATGACTTTCTTTGGGGTCCTGCATGAACCGAGAACCCACAATAACAACAAAGGAAATTTCAGGTCGACTATGAGTAAGGTAAATAAGACTACCAACCAATTTTTGATAGAGTGTATCATCGACAACGAGTGTTTGACAGGTTTTGGTAAGCTTTAATCTAGATTGAAAAGGAGTAGCACAAGGCTTGCAATCAATCATCCTAAAATGTGTTAATAGATCCATCACATATTTAGACTGAGAGATGAAAAATCCATCACAAAGTGGTAATACTTGAAGACCTAAAAAATAATGTAGAGTACCAAGATTTGTCATGTCAAAGGAGTTTGCAAGTTGTTTCTTCAATCTAAGTATAAGATAATTATTATTGCCAGTAATGAGCAAGTCATTTACATATACAACAACAACCAAGGTGTCTCCATTGGTGTGGAGAACATACAAGCTATGATTAGATTCACACAATTTGAAACCAAGTTGAAGAAAGAATCCGTCGATCTTATAATACCAAGCTCAGGGAACCTGCTTCAAACCATAAAGTGACTTCTTGAGTCGACACACCAAGTTTGAATCCGTCACAAAACTAGGTGGTTTTTCCATGAAAATTTCTTCAGATAGGTCTCCATGAAGAAAAGCACTTTTCACATCCATATGACAAATTTACCATCCAAAACGAGCAGAAAGGGAAATAATTAGTTGAACAGAGTTCATCTTTGTGAGAGTGGCAAAGGTTTCAGTGTAGTCGATGCCTTCTTGTTGAGAAAATCCCTGTGCAACCAGGCATGCTTTATGTCGCTCAAAAACACCTTCAAAAGTAAATTTAGTTCTGTAGACCCATCGACATTTCACAATGTTCTTTCCATATGGTTGGGGAACCAAGTCCCAAGTATGATCCTTCAAAAAATAATCAATTTTTGTCTTCATGGCCTTCTCCCATTTAGTTCATCCTTTAACATCCGAGTAGGTAACAAGGTCATAAGTTTCAAGTGCATGAGTCATCAAGGCAACATTGGCATGTTGATTTTTAATTCGAGTCTTTTGTCCAGAGGAAACATCTCTAGCATAAATTCTAGAAGCTTCAATTGTCTTGGCATCCCATCTGGGTATATAAGAAACATGTGACCTATGGTTCATGTCAGCAGGTCTATCAAAATTCTAAGAGGCTTCAGTGAACAGACCAATTGAAATAAAGGATGACAGACTAGTCGACTCATAGGTCGATGGTCTAGTCAAAACATGGAGAAAGTTAAACTATATAGTCAAAGGAATGGAGAATGGAATAGTAGCACTAGTGTCAGAGACAACATAAAAGGGATCATCCTACAATAATCCAAAAGAGGCATTCAAAAAATTAACACCAAAATACTTCTCATCAAACTGACATCATGTTTGATAATGATTTTTCGTTTGACAGGATCAAATAGTTGATAGGCTTTCAACTCTTCAGAGTAGCCCATCATGATGCAAGAATGCATATTTACATCCAACCTCTTTTTGCAATAATGAGAAATGTGAGCCCGAGAAACATATTCAAACATGCAGAGGTGGCCAACTGAAGGATTATTCCCATACCATCGTTCGATTGGAGTCATGGATGGAACAACTCGAGTAGAGATGCGATTGCGCATATAATTTGCATAGTATATTGTTTCATCCTATACATGAGGAGGTATGTATTTATCCTACAAAAGACATTTATCCATTTCAACCAATGTATGATTTTTATGTTCTGCAACACTATTCTGCTGATGAGTGTGAGGAATCGACCGCTACCATTCAATACCAGATCGAAGTAGGTATTGTTCAAAAGGTTGATTTACATACTCACCACCATTTTCTGATCTCAATCATTTATGGGTCGACAACATTGTTTCTCATCGAAGGCTCAAAACTTGAAATTATCAAAGATAAGGTTAATATTCTTTAGAAAGTAAACCCATGTAAAGCGAGAGAAATCATCAATGAAAGTCAAAATGTAACTTACACCTGCTAGTGAAGGTAAATTGATGCAGTAGACATCATTTTGAACCAATTCCAATAGGTTTTGTTCTCTCCATGATTTTCTAGAGTCGAATGGTTCCTGATGATGCTTCCAAAAAACACAGTCCTTACATACTCCTTCACGGGGAAACACCTTTGACAAAATGGAAACCATGTTCTGAGTTGCCGATTCCTGTAGACTTCAAAAATTCAGATGTCTGAGTCGCTCATGCCAAATTTAACTTCTCTCATTGGTGTGAGAAACAAGAGCATTCAGTTTGGGTTGAATTCGAATCGAGTCAAAAAAATTGTATAAACCATCCATTAGGTCGAGAAGCCCGCCAATGAACATTGACTTATCTTTATTCAAATCATGAACATAGAACCAATTTGGCCAAAATTACACAACCTTACCTTTCTGTTTCAACTGAGAAACAAAAAAAATATTGACATTGATATTTGGCACATAATAGACATCTACAATCTTCCCATGTTGACAAGAAACATCACCCTGACCAATAACATCTAGAGCAAAATCATCAATGACATAGATTTTACCTTCCTCAACTTTATTCAGTCTCGTGAAAAAAGAGGCATCCTTAGCCATGTAATGGGTGCACCCAGATTCAACTACACATTCATTCTGCGCAGAATGAGACAACAAGGACTAAAAAATGTTGACTTGAAAGGTGAAATTATCAATGGGTTGGAAAACAACAGACACATCTCCTTCAAGGCATTTGTTGGTAATTAAATATCCTGTCTGAGTTTGGATCTTCAGCTTGAGTGACCTAGGGTTCATGTTTGTTTGGGGTTCCAACAAAGCCTCTAAAATTATTGGCCCTCCTGGTAAACTAGAAGGAAACGCAACACATAGGGTGCACTATGCTTTCTCACTCGAGATAGTCTTAATGGGTGGCTGCAATACTCATGTGTTTGCAGCCCAGGATTGAGTGGGAAATCTGAGAACTGTGCGTTGAGAGTTCTATTGTAACTTGTTAACACAATTCACTATCATTTATGATTATGTAAGAAATATAATAACTCATTCATTTATCATATCACTAACTACTGAAGACAATAAAGAAACACATTCATTCAATCACACAACACATGTTTTACCATGGTTCACCCCCCTTTGGGCTACGTCCACAAAGATTTGGCTCCTAGCTCTTTTATTATATTCATTCTAAAACTACAATGCCACATGCTTTAAAACTCATCTCAGATGGGTTGAGATCTATTATGAGGCGGACTAGATCAGACCAGGCTCCTCAGCCTGTAATCTAACCCTCAATATCTACCCTCCTTAGTCCTCTCTAGCTCAACAACTTACAAAATTAGGTCATACAACAAAGCATTACATCGCATCCGCTTCCTCACATCCATATCTTTTCCTCTCTCCCTCTCTCTTCTATGAGACCTAGGTATCTATATTTATACATTTATGGCTCTTCAGCCATTACAATGTGTTGCGAAAACCCTAACCCTAATGTCATTAGGTCTTCCATGCATGCACGCATGCTGCTCTTCCTTCCAGCTATCGCTTCCCTCGTGCATGCCTTCTTTCCAAAAATTACCTTTCTTTCCACTTTTTCCTGCTTCCAACAGGCCCCCAACACTGACATATGGCTCATCTTGAGCCACCTATCCTTTGTGCGCTTCGTTGATCTCGTTGGTGATCTCCTAGAACTTCTCCTTGAGCTTCACTGCTTGTGTTTGAGCCTGCGTGGTCTTCTCCTTGAGTGCATATACTGTCTGGACTGTAATATCATCACCGATAAACTGATCCAGGTGGATATCGGTGGCCACCCACCTTTTCCAAATGGCTCAAAATGACTTTTTGGCAAATTTGGCAATTTACTATTTTTAGCAGGTTTTAACTTTCGGGGCCATTTTGAGGGCCCAAATGAAGGTTTTTAGAGATAGAGGTTATCAATTATATCCAAAGGCATGATTGAGACCCTAAAATGAATCGCCTCGATGATACCTTTCCAACGAGCTATCACACGCCTAAAACAGAGATCGTATGCAAAAGTTACGACCCCGGGAAGTTGATGTACTCACTTACCCAAACGGGGCCCACATGACTTTTGGCGCTTCATCTCCTAGGGTTAGGTTTTTGGATGTTTAGGACTTTTTGCATTCCTGTTTATTTTAAAAGTGCCTTCAGATCCTTATTGTAATCATCTTCTTTCGAATGTGAGTAGCCGTCACATCTCTTCTCAGAGATAAGCTGCCACCATTCTAGCGAGTCTTTCACTCTGTATTTTTACAGTCTCTGTACATTTCTCTGATTAATAGAAATAATGTATTACTATATATCTGTGTTTATGGTTGCATCTCTGATACATTTCTATTATATTATTCAATATCTGCAATATCTCTGTGCATTTCTTTATTATATCTCCACTCTCATTTCTTGCCAAAAATAATCTGGATCATCAACCCTGTGCACTCTACCTAGGTCTATTCCATATATGTATTGGATTCCTCTTCCTATGCAATGACTTCTGCTACTCGCTCTTGAAGTGGTTCCATTTGAGCCTAATGCTCCTTTTTCTGGGTTTGTGTAGTGGTGAGTTCTACCTATAGTTTCTTCATATCTTGTGCCCCTTTGACGTGCTCCATGATGAACATTGTCTTCTGCCTCTAATTGAGGTCCTAGATAGTTGCACTTATCCTTTATTCTTCCTTGTCCCACCGCTAGACTTGCTGATCCTCTTCTAGCTTCGTCCAAAGCTGTGCTGCTTTATCGAACAAGTCGACTACTATGCTGACCTATTGATCTATCTCCTGTAGCTTCTTTGTTTCATCTTGCTTCCTTTGCTCCCTTACCTATGGTGGAGTGGTAGGTGTGAGTTTCTCACAAATATTATCATTCTCCTTCTGATATTGATCGATTTCTTGCACAATTTGATCAATCTTTTCTGCTACTGTGAGTTCGACCCTCTGGGTTGTTTTTGGAATCTTCTCATAAGTTCCAACCAATTTTTGTTCCAATCCATTTGCGCACTCCCTCTCCTATTGGCTATCGATATTGGCCTACTCATATATCAATTCCAATGCGCCTTGTTTATCCCTTGCCTATTGTAATTCGGCTGTGTCTATGTGTGCACGAGTTTGTACTTCTTGGGTAACGCTAACCTATAATTTTTGTAAAGATTTGGATGGTATCCGTGGCAATACCAATTGGATTTGAGCTAAGTCCTTTAGGGGTGTCTTCCCCACGCTCTCATCCATGCACAACATGTTGGGTGTAATGTGGAATGTTTCACTTGGCTGCGGTATTGTGTGGATTGTATCTTGCTCGCTTACTTCAGGTTTTTCTCATTTCTATGATGTTGACAACCCTTTTCCTATGCTGCTACCCACTTCCTGTGCTTCCCCGATATGCTTGAGGAGCTGTCGTATGTCTGTGAGATCTTCTTGAATTCTGTCTTTGTGGTGCACATCATTCTCAAAATCCTCAGATGTACGATCCTAAACCATTTGGGCTATCATTTCTGCATCATCCTCTGTGATCGTGTATTCTGGAGGTGTTCATTGCATCTTCATATTCTTGCGTGCACCCCCCATATGAGTGGCTGGCCTCTTAGTCAGGCATGGTTCTTGTGGATTGGGGCTTGGTGTAGTCCCCTATGCTACCTCGACCTGTTTTTGCTATACTTGGGTTGGCTGCGTATTATTATTCTTCCCCTTCTAGGTCCCCATCCTAGTTTTCCCTTATTTCATATGCTTTGTTTTGATCTGGCCCGTCCTTGGTTTCTTGGGCATTGAGACTTCTTGAAGCTGTGTTTCATCCTGCCCTACCTCCTCCTCCACTATCCTTGCAGGTGTCTTAGGTGAGGATTAGAATATTCCAGTCGTCTTCCCAATCTTTGATAACCATTTCGATGTCTTCCTCCATGATGCAATAGTGCAATTGTAGCCACTGCTTGTTGGGGTCCTTCCGCGCCTGTATCCACATTACATGGCGAGTGGCCTTGAAGTTGGCGATGTCTTGATAGTACGCGACGACCTGTGGTTTTATTCTCTAGAGGTTGGTGATGGCCTTCTGTAGATCGTGTAGATATCCTTAGAAGATGGATGCGTTCATCTTTCTGATCCTGGCATCTGACGTGACGCCAAGAGATAAATATCTCGCTCCATGATTAGGCTTGGGTTTGGTGGAAAAAAATACATAGTTTGGTTCCTTCCATCCCATAATGGCTATCAACATGAGAAACCATGAGTAGTGAAATTCTGTTCCTAGATTCTGCGCATCCTTGCACTCTCCCATAAACAAATTCAAAAGATAGGGTGCCCAACTAACTGTGGTGCCCTTGGCACATTGTGCTACAACTACGACAAACCCAGCTAAGACTTCCTCCTTGTGACATTTCTTAGCAGCTTGCAGGCCATATTTTTTGTGACCATTTGTGCCGCGAAATCATTGATCCTTTTGATGATGATTCCTCGCATCCCCTTGTCAATGCTGTATTTCTTTTTCATCTCTTTCGCGAGTGCTTTCTCCTTTGTTTTTTCGTTTAGAAATTGCGTGGGGTCCATGCCCTGGGATGGAAACCCTGTAATGTGCACAATGAGCTCTATGTCTATCGATATGAGCTTGTCCAACCATATATCCCCGCCATGTGTGACCGCCTTCAATTGTTTGACGCAACTATTTGCGTACTGTCCTCTGCTAAAGTGTGGTAGCTCTAGCAGACCTAAAATCCCCATTTTTGCCAGTCCTGTTGCCCACTGGAGTGGTTGATTAACTGGTTCCCCAAATGCATCTAGACCCATAGTATGTAGGTAGAATTTCTTTTCGAACTCTGGGAACTTGTCTGTGTCTGTTACATCGTGGTTAGAGTAATTTAACTTCTCGACATAACCTAACAAGTCTATTTTCATCCATGCCCCTTCTGGTATACATGACAAAACAATGGTTGCGTCGAGTTGCCTGCATGGTGACCTAGGGATTTGCTGCTTGTCCTTTTTCAGTGGTGGATGACTCGAGGTTATAGCCTCCATCGATCGTTCTTTGACATACTATTCTGGCCAGCCCATGACATCTTCCACTACTCCTTCCTGTGGGTGGTCTGACATGGTTGTTTGAGATTCATCTGGCTCGACTGCTTCTTCCTGATTTGTAGATGTCCCATTGACCCTCAGAGAATCAGGGTTCTCTGGTTGCACTAGGTTTCCTGTGCCCTAGTTCTATTGCTCCTGTCCCTTTGTTGGCATATCCATATTGTTCATGCCCTCACGTGTTGGCTGTTGGGTTTCTTCTACCATGGGTGTATGATTCATTGGTGTTGTATCTGGTGATGGGATTTCATCAACATTGACAACCTATGACGATTGTTGTTCTCTTTCCTCTGATTGCACCTGTGCCCTAGTTATAAATCTAGAGTGTTTGGTAGTCTGGCCTGGTTCTGCTTGCTTTAGTGGCGCCATGGTGGTGAATGTCAATCGTTTCCTGAGTTTAATGATCTCTATAACCTCTGTGAACTTCACTCTGTGCTCTGTAGGCTCTATCGCTCTTTGTCTTTTCCAGTCTCATAATAAGTTGTTTGCTCTCGCGTCCATGCTTTGTATGGGTATTGTATGAAGCTTGTCAAAGACACTACCTTTATTATGGATTCAATGAACCTCTGGTTCCTTCATACTTGCCGTTACTCTCCTTTTCCATCTCCAGTTGGTGCAATTAATGTGACATCTTGTTGGTCCTTTTCAACATTTAATTCTGCATGCCTTCATCATTTCGTATAGCTTTTGTCGTCGTTAATTTTCCCTCTTGTTTCCATTTTGACCTGGCCATTGGTCTTTTCCTCGCTGAGTTTTTATTCCCATCGTGCATACTCTTTTTCATTTCGGCGCAGTGTACCTCTATTGGTAGCATTTAATATCCTATTCTTTTTTTTTACTGCGTGATGACTTTTCAAGTTGTGGGTGGTCGATTGTACTTGTACAACTTCATTTGGCTCCCATTGATCACCCCTCTGAGTTTTGCGCCTGCTTATTCTTTCAACTGTACAACTCCCCCATCTGGGACAATTTTTACTTTGTACGGTCCTAACTAGTGCATTCTGAGTTTTCCTGTGTGCTGAATGGATTTGTTGTCATACATCAACATTAAATCTCCTTCCTTGAAAGTTTTCTTATTGATGTGTATGTCATTCCAAGATTTGTCCCTTGCTTTCTTAACTTGTTGGTGGAACCCTTCTAGGATCCGATCTTCCTCCATGGTCATCAACTGATTTAGTCTCTCTTGTACTGCACCTAGTTCTGTCATGTGTGTAATTCCTACTATGCACAAACTGGGTACCAAAAATTCTAATGGCACCACTACTTCTTGGCCATATACCAGTTTAAATAGCATTTTCCCTATCAAATTATTGCACGTGGTCTTATAGGCCCACAATACTGCTGGTATTTTGAGGTCCCAATCATCTCTTTTGACATTACAGATATTTGTTAGTGCATTCTCAAGGATTTTGTTAAATTTTTCTACTGTGCCGTTTGCTTGTGGGTGATATGACGTTCTCTTCTGATGATGGACTTCAAACTCTTCAGTCATAGCGTTGATAGTGATATTAATGAAGTGCGTTCCTTGGTCGCTTATCAAAACTCTTGGGGACCCAAATATAGTGATTACTTGTTCAAATAGAAAATGTGTTGTTGTTTCTGCACTACAATCCTTCACTGGTGCGGCTTCTGCCCATCTTGTCAGGTATTCTGTCGCGATGATAATGTACCTTGCCCCTATTATTTTTGCTGGTGGGTTGATTGGTCCCACAAAGTCTATTTCCACTTTATCAAATTCCTACAATGTTACCTGTGGTTGTAATCACATCTCGTCCCTTCTATTGGGTTTACTAACCCTTTGACAAACATCAAATTTCTGGTAGCACTCCTTCGAGTCTCTGTGAATTGTCGACCACCATAGTCCTGCACGCAATACCTTCTGCGTGGTAGATTTTCCTGCATAATGTCCTCCTACTATTCCCTCATGGGCTTCTTCTAAAATTCTTGGTCTTTCATGTTCTAACACATCTTCGCAAGATGCTATCTGCACCCATTTTGTATAAGTGTCCCGTGATCAGTTGATAGTTTGCAACCCAGACTACCATGTTTTTCTTCTGTGCGGTGTTATATTCTTGCGATGAAGTACATGTTCTCAAGTATTGAATGATATCTGCAAAGTATTCATCAACGATATGAACTGAAAATAACTGTGCGTCTGACAAGTTGTCCTCTAAATTCATAGGTTCTTCTCCGTTTGTGACCCTTGATAGGTGGTCAGGTCCTGCATTCAATTTTCCTGGCTTGACTATTACTTCAAAATGAAATTCTTGAAACAATAGTAACCATCGACAGATCCCCCCCACCCCCCAAAACTAGCTTGTTGACTAGGTATTTAAGGGCTGAGTGATCTGTGAACATCTTAAAGTGTTTTCCCAATAAGTAATGTCTGAACTTCTGTAGTGCGTAGACCATAGATATGTCTTCCCTCTCTGTGGTGTTATAGTTTTTTTTTGATTCTGATAGATTTCTGCTTGCAAATTCTATAGGGTGATCCAAATCTCCCACTCCTGGCTGCACCAAGATAGCTCCAAGTGCTATGGCTGTTGCGTCTACATGTACGTGGAATTCCTTTTGTCAGTCTGGAAATATTAGTATTGGTGCGGTGACCATCTTTTCTTTCAACGTATCCAGACTGTGTTGACAATCGTCATTCCACTGAAACTTTGTATCTTTTCTTAACAATTTCTCCATTGGTGCGGTAATCTATGCGTACCCTTTGATAAACTTTCTATAGTATCTAGTGGGTCCCAATGCCAAGCTCTTAGTTGATAGACTGTTTTTGGTGATGGTAAGTTAATAATTAATGCAATCTTTGCAGGATCTACTAGTAAACCTTGTTTTCATACTATATGGCCCAATAGTATCCCAAACGGTGTTCCGAATATACATTTCTTTATGTTTAATGATATCTGACACTGCCCACATCTTTATAACATTAGCTGTAATACCTCTACATGTCTTTCAACAAACTATAGACTATCTAATGGTCCAAGTATACCTCTAGAAACTGGTGGATGAATTCTTTAAACGTGATGATGACTACTTTGGAAAATATTGCTGGTGCATTCTTCAGTCCGAATGACATGACTGTGTACTGGTTGGATCCCCATTCTGTAGCAAACGTGGTCTTGTATCTATCTTCCTGGGCTATCTTGATCTGGTGGTAGCCTGAGAATCCATCAGTGAATGAGTAAACTTCATGTCCTCCTACGTTCTCCAACACTTCATCCATGAAAGGTGTAGGGAATGGGTCATGTAGGCATGCATCGTTCAATTTCCTCAAGTCGATGCATATCCTTATCCCTCCTTGTTTTTTCTCCTGAACTACCATTGGGCTTATCCATTCCGATTCTTCCACTGGTTCTATGATTCCAACTTCAAGCATCCTAACGACCTCAGCTTTGACTTTCTGCTTATATACCGGGTTCAATCTGTATGGTCATTGTCTGATCAGTCTCGCTTAAGCTCTAAGTGGTATCTTCATTTCTCCTAGCTCTCCTTATATACCCTTCATCTCTGTAAATGTTGTGGGAAACATGTCGCCGTATTCACGCAGTAACTCTGTTATGCTTTCTACTATTTGCTCATTCCAGTAATCTCCAATGATGGCCATTTTGGGATTCTCAACTGTCCCAATGTTGAATTTATTCACCTTGATCGACACAACAATGAATTCTGATCCTATAGGTGGGCCCTCCACTTCTCTTTCTCCTTCTGCTTCCTCAATCTGAATATCGCACAGATTGTCTTCATCTGGTGCTTCCTCCTGCACATGGTAACATGACAACTATTCTTTGTCTGTCTGTTTGTTCCACTATTGTTCTTCTGTTATGAGTTCAAATTATGGTTCCTTGATGAATATCACCCCTCTTATCTGTTTAAGGCTGCATCTATGTTGGGGTTCTCATGCTCGAATGAGAAAGTGACTGTAAAATTCTGTTGCAATACCGTCCAGGTCACAGTTCCTTTATGCAGTTCCTGGTCTGTATACCAGTTCTCTAGTATTCCCTCTAAAGTATGTATGAAATGATGAGGCCATTCCTTTGGGGGTGTCATTTTCCACAACATTTTGTACTTCTTTGAGTGTGCCACTGGTGCCCCCTGTCCATCATACTTATGCTGCTTTTTGTTTCTCTGTTCTGCGCTGAACCTTATGCGCAGTAGCTGCTTACATTGGTACCAATCTATTATTGTTTCTTTGTGTGTGCCCCACCATCTTGCAGGTGTGGCCTTGAGTGCTATATCAAGTGCTAAGAGTATATTATTCTCTAACACTTCATCTTCGTATTGTGCCAAGAATACTTCTAGATCATTTACTCTGTGGAAATCAGGTGGTTCCCTTATCTCTGTGCCTACCCATCTTATTCGTGCACATCTTCTCATGGAAACTTCATGTAGCCTTTGTTGCTATTTCTCTAAACTGGTATCTGAGTCTGTCTCACATGAAGTAATGCTCCACCAACTGAGTATCCCATCTGCAGTTGGTTTCACATAATCTTCATCTCATGCAGTTGTTCTGTACAATTGGATGATTTCCTATAAGTCTAAGCAAGTGGGTTCTACGGACCTTTCCCCTTTTGATGGGTCTAATGACGTGATGAACCTATATTCACCTGACTCAAATGTCATTTTTCGTGTCTTCAAATTGATTATGGCCTGGTTGTCAAATGCCCAATCCAAACCAAGCAACGCTGGATATGGTGTTGTGCCGTCCACTATTTCAATCACTTCAAAGTCCGCTTTAGTGCGCACTCCATCTAGGTCTACTGTCACTCCTTTTAGTCTATTGATTGGTAGGACTCTGTGTTGGTATGCTAGTTTCAGTTGCACATGTGAATATCCTAATGTGGGCTCTCCCATAAATTGCCATGTCTTCTTTGGTAATACATTAACTTCAGACCCTAGATCTAGTATGATATCTCCCATGATGACATCTCCGATGTTGGCATTCAGTCTGAACTCTCTACTTGTTATTCTCCTTGTATGTAGGTGATTTAATGTTTTTTGTTCTAGTTTTCCTTCCGTCTCTATACTACATATTTCTAATATGTTTTTCAATATTTTGACAAATGATGGATCATTCAATACTTTTATACATGATCGCAAAGATAATTTGATTGTACTTACTTGTCCCATGGGTTGTGTTAGCACTAGAAGTCACCTCCTGATTGTAGGGGAGGTAATCCCAATAACCATTAGTTTGTATGTCACAATGAATAAATTTAAGGGTGGTCGAATGGGCGCAGACTCAAGATGATATCACTTTAACTCATAAAACTGGACCAACATGCACAAGCAGGTGAGGTCTTGATTCAACTTCAATCAGTAAGTTGTATTAAGGGTGAGTAGTAGGAAGAACTTGAGGATAAAATGTAAAGGTCTACTATGGAATCATGTCTTCCAACAACCTAAGGACAAAAAACTCGAAAAGTAAGATCCTCTTGGATTCAGAGTTTTAGGAAACTAAATGAAGTTATAACAGGACTGAAATCAAACATACATCACAATACAGTTACAACAACTCGAATGGATCATCCATGACCAAGCCATTCAGTATCAGAGGCAAAAGAGACGGAAAATAAGGCTGACTTAGATTGAATAAGAAATCTCAAATCCCATTACATAACCAGAAAACTAGAGCTTCATTAAAACTTTACAATGCGGGAACCTAGCTCAACCATCGACCTCAACAAAAATGGAAAAAATGCCTACATATACTCAGAACTGGATTTGATTTCCCGAGGCGTTATCATGTCACACATTCAAGGCTTTGCATTAGTGAGCTTCTCTGTCATGCTGTGCATGCAGACGTTATTCAGACTGCCCATGTAGTCTCCTGTCAGATGCAATCTCTAGTTAGACTGGACTGTTAGCCTACTTCCATGATTGGTCCTTTTTCTGGCCTTCCATTTATGGAAGGAGATGATGTCTCAACCACCTCATCCACTTCCATTAACTACTTCATCAGGATTAGGACAGGAAAAGTCAACACCTGCACCTGGAAAACATGTCGGCCACACACTGCTCCTTTGCCACCTAGATCTTTGATGGATGCTTGCTCGAAGATCCAACAAGTGGATGTGGATAAAGGTGAGGGGAGCTGGCAAGATGATGGCACATAATCACATGATTCACAGAATGAGAGACGACCATGTGGAATGGTGTAGCGACAGAGCGATGATTGGGAGACGTGGGCGTTAGAACGCGAGCGCTGAGGTGAAATGAGATGAAGATGATGTGGCATGAGAGGATGATGCAGAGGTAGAGGGGGGTTGTAGTGGCTGGGAGAAGTGGGGAAAATCAACATAGGTGAAGGTGATAGAGAATACGAGTGGGGGACACATGTTGGGAAGTGAGAGGGGAGATGTGACAATTGGAGAAAGACTGGTGCACGAGGATGTGAGTGGAAGATAGGTGTCGGCAAGAGCAGAAGGTGTT
>ML788207.1:125951-140473 GCA_009831015.1 Picea engelmannii | reverse complement strand
AGGGATGTTCATTTCTCAAGAAAAATACCTAAGAGAAATGCTGAAAAGGTTTCAAATGGAAGATTCTAAACCTGTGGGTACACCTATGGTAACTGGATGTAAACTAAGAAAGTATGATGATTCACCTGATGTTGATCAAAGCTGATATGGATTAATGATAGTAAGTCTGCTATACATCACAACATCTCGCCCAGACATAATGCATGTTGTAGGAATGGTAGGAAGATATCAGGCTGCACCTAAACAGAGTCATTTGCAAGCTATCAGAAGGATATTCATGTACTTAAAAGAAACAATGACTTATGGTCTGTGGTATCCCAGAAATCAAAGTCTTCAGTTGACTGCTTATTCAGATGCAGATTGGGCAAACTGTGTTGATGAGAGAAAAAGCACAAGTGGAGTAGAATTCTTCTTGGGTGACTCCCTAGTAGCCTGGATTAGTAAAAAGAAAGGTTCTATTTCTTTATCAACCACAGAGGCAGAGTACATTGCTGCTGCTACCTGTTGCACACATGTATTATGGATGATTCAAACACTTGCAGACTTAGAGGTAAAATACACTGCATCAATCCCAATTCATTGTGATAACACTAGTGCCATCAGTGTGTCTAAAAATCCTGTCTTCCACTCCAAGACAAAACATATTCCCATAAAATATCATTTTCTGAGAGAGCAGGTCACCAATCATATTGTTCAGGTCCATTACATTCCCACTACAGAACAAATTGCAGACATCTTTACTAAACCCCTAGCCAAGACACCGTTTGAATATCTCAAACAGAAGCTGGGTGTCATTTTGTTTCACACCTAACGAGTCCATCTTGTTAGGGGGAGTTGTGTATTGTTTGAATATCTAATGCCTCCTAACATTACTGCAATAACTCAGGGGGAGCATGTCTCTTCTTTGACATTGATGTTAAAGGGGGAGAAAAGAATTCAGGTGCCTTAGTTGCCATCAATGCCAAAGGGGGATATTGTTGGCAAATGTTTAACAGGTAGCATATGCTTGTCATTGATGGAAAGTACAATAGTGAAGATGGCAGGATCAGAGTGTGCATCGATGAACAAACAGGAAGAATGTAAGCTCAGGAGGAATTAGCGCAGAGTCGAATGCAATGTGTAAGTGTGCACCAGGGATGAGGTTAACTCATGACTAAAGCTCAAGGGAGATATCGTACTTAGGATCATAGGTGGATAAAAGGTTGAGGCCTTTGACACTTAGAAATTCTTCCAAGTAAGAAAGATGTGTAAGATTGGAGGAGAAGCATCGGTGATCATTGGATCCCATCCCAAATTCCCGATGACTGTCAGATCTCAATGTAGACAAGAGGAGCATGCAGATATGGAGGATAGATCTCGGGTGTTAGATCCGAGTGCAGGGTCCAACCACCGATGGATCGAGGAGAACCTGTACGTTCTTTAAAGTGAAAGGAGTAGAGGGATCAAAAAATCCTGAAAGAAGGAGGACCGTCCATCTTTAGGCAGGACACGTGGGGATAGATCGTCAGTTTGCTGATTGGAGAGTCAAAGGAACGATGTTACCTAACCTCTTGAAATCGCGATCTAATCTCAGCCGTCAAATTAAGGTTGAATCTAGACTGTTGATTCTAGTCCATGTCAGAGTTTCGGGGATCGAGAGTTGGAGATGTCAAGTAATATCATCCACAGAAATCATGATTTCGCGATATGCGAAATCGTGACTTAATCGCAGCTGTTGAATCAAGATCATATATGGACCATTGATCCAACCCCATATCAGAGTTTCGTGAATCGCGACATGGAGAGGGAAAAGAAACAATGCAACAAGAATTGCGAAATCGCGATTTAATCACAGCCATTGAATCAAGGTATTATCTGGACCGTTGATCTCAGTACATTTTGGAGTTTCGTGGATTGAGAGTTTAAGAGGTCAAAGAATAATAACCATAGGAATCCCGAAATCGTGATATGCGATATTGCGATTTAATTGTAGCCGTCAGATCAAGATATGATCTAGACCGTTGATCCGACTCACGTCAGTGTACCACGTCAGCTAGGAACACGTGGCACAACCAGGTAATGACAAGTGTCAGACTGATTCAACATTTTAGGCACATGTAAGTCACGAATCAGAGTGACACATGGCAGTATTCAACACATGTCAATCCATGTGTGACATCAACAGATTTACACCACTTCAGAGTTTCGGTAATTGGGAGATGAATAGATGTTAGAGGACAAGGAGAGGATAAAGGGAACGAGCGTTGGTGCACGGTCAGGTGGAGAACAGATCGTAGGTGGAGAGGAGAACGATACAAAAGGTGACACGACAGGAATGGGGCCCTTCCTCGATACCCCACCATTCCAGACCACCCCCCTTTAATTAAAGGCAGAATGGAAAAGGGGGTCCGGAATTGCTTAAGCGTCGTTGATCTAGGTGCTTTAATCCTGGCCGTTCGAGAGATGCGCGCCCAATTCCGGACCCCCCCCCCCTCCGCTTAAAGATATAATGGCAGGGGGGCTTCAGAATCCAATCCCGATCGTAGATCTGGGAGCACAGATTCTGGCCGTCCAGATTTGCTCGCTGCATATCCAACGATGCAGATGAATTTGAACAAGATCGGAGGGCAACTGTAGCATGATACAGTGTAACTGCCAGAAACCACTGATGGTTTCTGCCAGAGGACTCGAAAACACTTCGGGATAATTGATAGAGGAGGTGAAGAGTCTCTGAGAGGGATGAAGATGTTCATGGAGGCGATGGACAACTGATGAACATTGAGGCTTGTAACTAAAACAGAGAAGGTGAGTTCAACTGTCACAAAGAAGACAAAGAGTCTCAAACTGCCAGAGAGGCTGAGGAATTTTAGTATAACATACAGTGATGCTGGACACGCGAGGTGAACCACCAGAGAATCTGAAGAGTCACGATGATGATCAAACAGAGCACTCGAGAGGTGGAGGATAATGGTGCAGAGTCAGCATGCAGAGGCATTGTGAACATTGCATGAACAAGGTGCACAAAAGCTATAAATACACGATACGGAGAAGAGATGGGGTGGCTGTTGCTGTGGTTGTTATTGTTGAAGGTGATTCATGTGTGAAGAAGGAGGAGAGTGCAATAGCTGAATTGAACATAAGAGGAACTGTGCAGTGAATGGACATGGCGCATGGAGCACAAACAGTGGAAGAATAGATAGCACAAGTCATGTGTGCAGGAAGGCAGTGAGGCAGAAAGAGAAACGAAATGTAGCAGAACAGTGATGAGTCTGGTAAGCCATTGTTGAACATGATATCAGTGTAATAAGTTTTAGTCGCAAAGATTTATATTATTCAGGGTGGTTGGGAGGTTCTAGGGAGGACTGGTGTCCTCAAAGGTTCAAGTGGGTTCTTGAACAAAGGGAGTTGGTGCTTCCTTCTAGTTGGTGCTAGAGAAACCAGGGAGTTGGTGCTTCCTTCTAGTGGGTGCTAGAGAAAACATAGAGTTGGTGCTCTCAGCAAGTTGCAGCTTGCAAAACTGAGGTTGTAGCCTCATTATGAATTGGTGCTCATATGTATGATAATGTAAAGAATGTAACTATTACTTATCATATAGAGAAAAAGAGGTTTTTACCCTGTATGGGTTTCCTTGGGAAATATCTGTCTCTGTGTTTCTCATATATGTGAATGATGATGAAAGTGCCATTGTTTAATTCCTTACATTATTGTGATCATCATTCACTGTTTCTGCAAAGAGTTTAAAAGAAGCATAATTGTTTGAGCATGGTAACAACTGATTCACCCCCCCCTCTCAGTTGTCCAACACCCCCTCGTTAAAGGTAGAATGTTGGGGTTGGGGTTGGGGGGGGGTTGGATATGGATCATGCACCGTAGAGTTGAGCGCACAGATCTCAGCCGCCCAGATCTACGCACCTCTTAGAACAATGCACCTGGGCACTATACTTAGGTTAAAAGGAAAAAGTGGGTTTTTTATTCCCCCTTTCGTGCATAACTTCACCATGGTGTCATTTCCTAAGGGAAAAGCACCCCCATTACAAACATTTTTCTAACATTAGGCTCCATGGGGGATAGAGTCCTCCCTGCGAGGCTCTAAGAACCATTTTTCACTTCAGTGCCTTAGTTGGGTTGTGGAGTCAACTATTTAAACAAAGGAAAATGATATTTACAATGGCATGAAGGAGCCACTTATAGCTCAAACAAAGCACCTTTTCAGAAAATTCCCATTTACAGGGCCACCAAAAACTTTAGCACCCTCCATTCTGCAACCTGTAAGTATTATTAGGAAATACCTCAGAAACTTTGAAGGGTCCAATCCAGAGGACTTCAAATTTACCATGATTTCCCTTGTCCTATTTGGGTGCATCCCATTTGAGTACTAGATCTCCTAGCTAGAAATCCTCTTTATTGGTCTTCTAGTCGAAATCCTGCTTGATCCTTTGTTGATGTTCATGCGCTTTGTCCAATATCTACTCTCTAGTCGGCTGCACTTCCACCAACTAGTGTATTCTTCTGACCATATCATCAGGCTCCCCTTGGTAGTCTTGGAAACATTTTTCCATTGGCAAGGTGAGCTGAGAAGAAAAGATGGTTTGAACTCCATACACAAGCTGAAAAGGAGAGACACAAAGAGATCTCTTTGTTGTCACTTTGTTATCTCACAAAGAAAATTTGAGCTTTGAATCCCATGCTTTCTTGTTGTCCTCTAGAAGTATTTTTGTTAGAAAAAATAGGACTGCGGAGTAATAAAATAAAACAAATGCGGGAAACAAAACACAAAAGATACACAATACAAGAGAGACATATATTTATGTGGTTTACCCAGTGTGGGCTACGTCCACCAGAGAAATTTCCAGGTCCTTCCTTTATTATTATCCATCAAATGAAGGGATACAACCTACAACAAAACCCGCTGTAACTTCCTCTTCTTTCTCTCACATTCTCCTCTCTCAGAATACAATATTCACCATCAACCATAGCCGCAAAACATTTCCCTCATAAAAGAGGGTTGCCTTCTAGGGAAAAAAAACCCTAACATAATCTCTACCATTAGATCTGTGACCTTATAATGAATGGTCCGGATTTACAATGAAATTACAATATACATTTACAAGGCAATTTTTCCTTTGGGGGCTTCGCCCCCGAACCCCCGCTTGCCCCCNCCCCAACCGAGGGGATAGCCCCCCTGGACCCTTCAGAGGGGGTGCCCCTCCTCTGCACTCCCCCGTGTGGAAGAGTGTACATACTTTTGGGGTGTAAATACTTCATGGGGTATAAACATGGCTGAAAGCAAGGACCTCTAAATCAGGAAGATAATCAGGCTCCACAACCAACACTTTTGAGGATCTTTATAAGGATCTTATTTGAGGACTCTGCCAATCCATTCCCTTGGGGGTAGGAAGGAGTTGAGTGAATCAATGAAATTTCAAACTGTTCACAAAACTAGATCAATGGTTCGGCCTTGAAGGATGCAGCGTTATTAATGACAATTATTTTCGAACAACCAAACCTTGCTATGATATCCTCCAGAAAACCAATGATTACCTTGTGGGAAGCACTCCTTATGGGGATGGATTCTATCCACTTGGTAAAGTAATATGTGGCAGTCAAGATCCACCTATGCTGGCCACTTGAAGCAGGATGGATTTCCCCAATAAAATCTAGGCCCCACTACTGAAAGGGTCCTGAAGCAACCACAGGCTTCAATGGCAAAGACTTGAGCTGCTGCTTTCCGAAGAATTTTTGACATTTAACACAAGCCCTAATTTTTGTACAGACACCGGTGAATAGAGTAGGTCAGAAATACCCATCCCTAAGAAATTTATAGGCTGTGGTTCTCCATAAGTGATGTCCCCCACATAGACTGTCATGAAAATCAAACATAATCTTTTGGGCTTCTTGTGCATCTAAACATATCAAAAGCACTCCTAGAGGGTCTTTCCAGTATAAGACCTGATCAATAAGGCAATATTTAATTGATTTAAGTTTTAAATATCTTGCCTTGTTTTTTCCCATACCATCTTGAGGTCGCAACTCTTGCAGAAAAAATATAATTTCTTTGTACTAGATGCATTATGCCAATGGGGGGTTGTCCTGAGAACCTTCATCAGATAACTTACTTTGCTGATTTCCTGAGCAAGTGTTGATGAAGTTAACCCCGAAAGATTTGTAATTAGATTCATCCAATAGCTTGGCTAAACCTTGGCCTTAATTAGTGTGGTGGGATTTATTTCCAGATCAAATTCAAGGATTTTGGCAATCCACTTGCTTCTTCTTCCATCTATGTCAGGATGAATGAGAATGTCCTTCACATAAGATGAAGGAACATATGCAATAACTTTTGAATGTAGGACATATATTCTAAAATCCTTGAGGGCTTTCACCAAAGCATAAGCCTTCTTTTCCATGATTTCATATTTTATCTCTGCATCTCTCAATGTGATGCTGAAAAAGGAAATAGGCTTCTCCAGCCCTTCAACATTCTTCTGCAATAAAATAACTGCCACTGTATCAAAAGAAGCAAACAAAAAAATCAGAAAATCTTTGGAGTAATCATGAATGATAAGCACAGGTGCCTCAATCAAGGCCTTCTTGATCTGGTTGAAAGATTTTTTGGACTCAACAATCAATTTTATTTCATTCCCCTTCCTGAGCATGGCTGTGATATGCTTTACCAATTCATCAATATTTGAAACAAAACTTCTTAAAAAGTTTATTTTTCCTAAGAAAGACTGAACTTCCTTCTTGGATCGGGGAAGTGGAAAGGTTTGGAGAGCCTCTACTATGCTTGAATCAATACTAACTCCCTCAGCTGATACCATGTGCCCCAACAATTTTCTCTCCTGCATGGAAAATATAGACTTTTTGGGATTTAGGGAGAGACCAAATTTTCTGGATTTTAAAAAGACCTTTCTCAGATGCTGAAAATGTTCTTTATCAGACCTAGAAAAAACTGTAATGTCATCCAAGTATATGACTACAAATTTATCCTTTTCTCTAATGAAGGCGATGTCCATTTCTCGCTGAAAGGTAGCCCCTGCGTTCATCAATCCAAAGGGCATCTTAGCATACATGAATGTACCCCAAGGAGTGGTGAAGAATGTATTTTCTCTATCTTCAGAAAGGACGAAAATATGATTATAGCTAGAATAGCCATCAATCATGGACATCCTGGATGTACCTGTCACCATTTGCAATATGTGTTCCATATTAGGCAAAGGGTAATTGTCCTTCTTAGATCTTCTGTTCAGGTTCTTGAAATCGACACACAGTCTGATTTCTCCATTCTTTTTTCTTACTGGGACCAGGTTGGCTACCCACTCATAATATCTCAAAGGAACAATGATTTGGGTGACCAACAACTTCTTTACCTCCCTTTCCATAATAGGCAACAACATGGGGTTTATTTGTCTTAATTTCTGCCAAAATGGTTTGGCCTCTTCCTTCAATGGGATCTTATGCTCACTGACATTTGTGTCATATGTTCTAAGATCTTCATATGTTCAGGCGAACACATAAGCAAACTCCTTTATCATCTTGGCATACTCGACCCTTTGTTCCCTTGACAGGATGCTCGACAACTTGGCAAATTTTGGATCAACCTCTGTACCAATATTGCACTCAGCTACATCAACATATTCATTTGAAACTTTACCTTTTACTGCCACATCCTTTGTGTCAAATAGTCTTTCCAAAGGAACTAGTCCCTTTGGGATATGATTGCTAGGCAACTAGACAATATGATGATTAGCAATTTTTCTTAGAAAAACATGATCATGAGGATTTATTTTAGAATCAGGATCTTGATCAATGTGTAATGAAAAAAAATCATCAACAGTTTCTAGGAACCTTTTGATTTCAAGATCATCCTCAAACACTTTCCAATGTTTGAAATTGTCAGGTATAGAGGGTCTATATTTCACTTCTACATCATACCTGAGCTTAGGTGGCAGAGGGACTCTCAAATTACTTGCTAAAACAACCAGAGAATCGACCATGGCATTCTCTTCTCTCGGAACAAATGAAATGTTGAAAGATAAGAAAAAAATGTCAACTAGATCCCACACTTCATTTCTATAACTTCTAAGCCGAGGGTGCTTGGATTGATAAATACTTCTGATCCGATGGAAAATTAATTCAGCATCCCCAAACATTGATAGCTCTTCAATCTCCATGTCTTTTGTAGCCCTCAAACCCAAAACACGAGCTTCATATTCTACCACATTATTGGTAGTTTCAAATTCTGACTTGTAGGATAGAGATATAATTTCTTGAATAGGTGAAACAAAGACCACTCCGACACCAACACCTTCTCTAGAAGAGGCTCCATTAAGGAACATTGTCCAAACAAAGGTAATTAGAGGAGAATATTCACAGAGAGTAAGGGACTGCTTTCTGATTTCAAGAGGGGTTTCAGGGGCATTTGTGATCTGCAATAAGCTGGATACAAATTAGTATTGAGTGCAAAAATAAAATGGTTGGTGGAGTCTACTTCATCACTAATAATGTAGGCCAACTGGGCTTCTCTGTACAATCTTTTATGCTCTCCCCCAAACACATGAATGGTAGCATATGTGAGGTCCATCTGCAATTTTCCTCCAAGTCTTTTTATCCAAGATCTTGACAAGATCATTCCAAACTCAGGGGGAACATCATCTACTACAATATCCATGACCACACTTTTCATGGGCAACTAAAACAACGTCACAACTAGATCTTTGATGACCCCAAGACACTGCACTTTCCTAGAATCAAAAGAATACAAGTCATGGTAAGTATTTGTGATTTCTAATCCAAGTTCATCCATGGCAATTTTGGGCATGATATTATGACATTCCCTTGAGTCTATCAAACAATTATGCAACACATTGTCATGTATGTTTAGAGATGTATAGAAGGGAGGGGATGAATCATCTCTGTATTCTATCAAAGGATCAAAGGACCTAAGATGACTATTGGCTTTTCATCTTGAAGGTTTACTAAGTCTGTGGAATGACATGATGGTTTAGACTGCAACAACTTAGAGAGGGATTTTTTGAAATCTTCATGCTTGACTAGCTCTGAAAGAGGTACAGGGATTCATGCTCAAAGTTAAAATAGGAGGGGGAATTCATAATTTATTTCACTTCTAGGACATGAACTTTGGCTATTGGTGAGGAGTTGTGTGTTTTCTTTTCCTTACTGTTGTTAGCTATGTCTTTAGCATGCTTCTCTGCTCTGGAAGGCTGATTAGAGATGTCAGACTTCCGTTCTTTCTTCTTAGACCTGAGGTTATATTTATTGGGACTACTATTGGTCTTCTCCCCTTTACTCAGCTCATTTATTTGGCTGTCCATGAGGGACTCCTCATATGTAGATTGGGTCAGATGGGAAAATGGGGAGGTGTCTCCAAGACAATGGATTTCAATATCAATATCTTCTTCCTCTCCTTCCTCATCAACAACGGGATTATTTTGGAGAAGGGTTTGGATTTTATGATCATCCCTATCTCTGTTTCTAGGCTCTCTTGGAAATATTCGAGGGGTGTTATTTGGTGTTCTAAAGTTACCTTTACCTATGTTATCAACATTTTGGGCATTCTTATAACCTTGCTTCCCTTCGAATTTCATCTTCTCCATTTCTGCAGAAAGAGATTTTACCAACTTGGTCAATTCATCTACTTGAGGGTGAGACACAGAGGAACCAGAGGTTGAGGCTTCAGATCTCCCCCTTCCTCTGTCTCTGTCATCTTTATTTCTAAGTCTCTCAATTGTCGATATGTTGGACTCTACTTCCAGGGATGCATATTGCATATGAGCCAAGGAAGTATCTCTTCTCTCTCTCAACATGAGGTAGAAATCAGGGTCAAAAGCACTAGCATAAGTAATTTTGGTAGAGGCTTCTGTAGGATTTATCTCAATAGGAATCTTATTGTACATTTTGTTGAATCTTTTGGAGAAATCAGAGACATATTATCCCTCTTTTCTCTTTAGGGACCCAAACTCTGTGATATAATACATGAAGTCTTTTTTATCCCCCCATTGTCTCAAGAAGACATCATCTAAAGCCTCAATCCCAACAATGGATCCAGGGGTCAACCCCCTAAACCATTTCCTAGCCTCACCATCAAGTCTCTAGACAAATATTCTCATCCACACATCCTCATTTTCAATATTTAGATTGTTTGCATAACTGTAGAAGGCAACAAGGTGTTCTTCAATAGTTATGTCTTCTTCTCCTGTGATTTTGGGCATGCATTTTAGGTAATCCCAATAGGGAGAGCATTCATTAGCTGAGGTAAGATTAGAGGGGAATATCTTGTAGCCACTATGACATCCATTCTGTTCCTAAGGGGATTAGCACCTGCCATGGGGATGTGAAATGGAGGAGAACTAGGAGGGGATGAAGTTCGAACAGGGGAGACTGGAAGTGTGTTTCTGGGAGAAAAGGGAAACAAAAGAGGATTTGAGGAAAAATCTACAGGGCTTGAGGGAACAAAGGTTTCCCTCTCTGTTAAAGAAACAAATTTAACAAGAGGAGGAGTAGTGAAGCTTAGAGTGGGAAAATATTCAGGGGTTCTGGATTCAAACTAGGGTACAACTCTTGTGGAAAAAGGAGTGTCAAATCCTTCCACACCGAAACTGGGAGAGGGGAACCAGCAGGAAAACTCCCAAAACTTAAACTTCTAGAATCTCTAATAGATGATGTAATAGGAAAGTGAGAAACAACTACTGAAGTTTCTATAGGAGGATGGTGAAAATCATCAGAAATTCCTGGTTCAACAACTGAAGTACCTTCCTGGAGGATCTTTGTTCTTTTGATAATTTTCTCTAGGTCATCTTCGGGTGTTGATAGAGGTAGTTGTGGAGTAGAGCTCATGTGTCTTCCTCTGGAATCCATAGATGAAATAGTTGATTCGCATCAATGGAGTCGCCAGACGTAGGTCACAATCTTTAATAGTTCTGATATCTGATGCACCTTCAAAATCAAAAGCTCGTTGTCGTTCTATCCTAGGGAAAATCTTCAATTCGTCCCCGGCAGCGGCACTAGAAATGTTATCACTAGAAGTCACCTCTTGATTGCAGGGGAGGTAATCCTAGTACCCATTAGTTTGTATGTCACAATGAATAAATTTAAGGGTGGTCGAATGGGTGCAGACTAAAGATGATATCGCTTTAACTCAGAGAACTGGACCATCATGCACAAGCAGGTGAGGTCTTTGTTAAGACCTAAATAATGGTTCATTACCCCTTAATTGGGGCATATTACATTACTATTGTTATTTTATTTATGTCGGCGTTAGTCCATTAGTTGTAATTGTACCTCCTAGTCTCGTATATATACCAATGAGACATTTTCATTTGGAATCATCTTGTATTTGGAAATTTTATGTGGGGTATAAGAAGGTTTCCCCCTAGAAGAGGCTTATTACCTAAAATTCTCTCTTTTTCAAGGTGTTGAGTACTTATTCTGAGGTTTTTCTATGCTATATTGATATTTGGTTCTTAACATTTGGTATCAGAGCTCAAGGTCTTGGGGTTTCACTGCTACATATGAGACACCTTGGAATTTTCACTATAATTTTTTTTCTACAACATTTCAGAAGGAATGTCTTGGAGGATATTTAGTAGATGGATCAAGGTACGTTGGGTTAAAATTTAAGCTCCTGAGGCCTTATAATTTAAAATATACAACCTGTGTAACATAGGGTTCTAGAATCATACTGAATTGAGTCATTGTGGAATTTTCTCTATAAAATGTAATGTTTCAGACCCTAAACTCCAGAGGATATTCAAAAAACTTAGTAAGGTATCTCTGGTAACAATTTCAAATTCTGGTTCATCTTACATTTGTAGATACACCCTGTGGAAGATAGGGTATCTGACTAGTCCTATTCACTAGTCTCAAGTGGGTGATTCAGGTAAAACAATAATAACTTCTTCCTATAGTATCCAAATTGAGTGAGACTGATTGAATTGGATAATGGAAATTCCGTAGTAGTTCTGGTATGAGTTTCAGAATTTTATATCAATTATTTTGTGCAGGGCACGCTATACAAGTGAGATCTCCTAGAAAGGACAAAAATCACCAAGTTGTGGGGAAGTTACCGTAAATTACACTTGTCACATCCAATTTTGATCAGACCTATGGCATTGCAGAGAAGAAATATCAGATAACTACAAAAAAAAAATCTCATACTTAGAAGGGCCAAAATTTTGGAGATACAATAAAAGGAATATTGTTTAGCATAACCACCTCAAAATCAAGGTTGAAAGTGATACTTGGCCAACATGCCACCAAAAAATGGAACTTCTACACCAAATAAGCCTCCAAACAATCCTAATTGGACTTTTGATGAAGGTGAAGAAATGAGTAGGGACATAAATTATTTTTAAAACAAGACAGTAACAAAAGATGAACTAGAAGAGATGATGGATTCAACAGAAGCTAAGTTGGAGGCAATAAATACTAAGATAGATGGTTTAAAAGGGGAGGTCATGGAAGGATTGAAAAATTTCCTAATAGAGATGACACATGAAAGTGAAAATGTATCCCATGAAATTCATGATGAGGATATAGGGAAGATGAATCAAGAATGGAGAAACTCTAACTTTGGGTTGAAGACCAACCACTTTCCTAAGATCGATATGAGGAAGTTTGATGGCAAAGAACCAATCACATGGATACTTCAGATGGAGCAATTCTTTGATCTACATAATGTGCCACATACACAAAAAGGTACGAAATGCTTCTTTATATTTAGAACCCAATCAATTTGTTTGGTATCAATGGATTTATTCTCGCAAATCACTTGTCACTTGGACAATTTTCACGAAATAAATGATAGCACACTGAGGATACAAGGAGAAATACATTCTTTAGCCAATTGATAAATCTGAACCAAAAGGGTTCAGTTACAGAGCACATTGAGAACTTCCAAATATTGAATATAAAGGTAACATATATTCTAGATGAGCACTTGATTGATGTATTCATAGGAACTTTAAGGGATAACATTCAACATGAGGTTCGTCTTCGGGAACCCAAATCATTAGAGAATGCATTTAGGGTGGCAAGAAATGTTGAAAGTAAAAATATGGCTATGGCTACCAGAAGGAACACTCCTAACATTTATCGAGAGAATAATGTTTCTTCTTCTAAAACACCTCAACCTATCAGGTTGACACCTCAACAATTGGAGGAAAGAAAATCAAAAGGTTTATGCTTTAATTGTGACAGCAAGTACAGTAAGGGACATAAGTGCGGTGAGAAGAAATTATTCTACATATATTGTGAAGAGGAAGAAGAACAAGTACAAGAACAAGAACAAGAACAAGAACCATATCAAGATGAACATGTAGACGTGATTTCTTATGAAGAGTTGGCTTCCATGATATCGTGTAATGCATTGGCTGGAATTAGCACTCCTCAAAGCCTCAAGATCAAAGGATATATCAAAAATAAAAAGGTAATAGTCCTAATTGATTCTGGTAGTACTCATAATTTCATTCACTATAAATTAGCCAAATCTCTCAATTGCTTTGTATATCCAGCACCGGAGTTTCAAGTAATGATTAGAGATGGAGGAACTATCAATTTCTCAGGAAAATAAAAAAAGATCAATCTTACTATGGGGGAATATGTAATGAATAGTCCAATGATTTCTATACCCATGGGTGGTGCTGATGTCATTCTAGGAATCCAATGGTTACAATCATTAGGAACAATGGATTTTAATTTTCAAGAACTTTGCATGAAATTTTCAGTGGAAGGAAAAGAAATTGAGTTAAGAGGTATCACATGGAAACTCAGTAAGGTGATAATCTCCAGTGGCATGAAAATATTATTGAAAAAGGGGCATCAAGGTGTAATTTCACAACTATGCTCACTAGATGTTCAAACATCTAAGCCATCTATTCCCCTAGATCTCCAAGGGATCATTGATAAGAATTCCAAAGTATTTGAAGATATTCCCAAAGGTCTTCCACCCACTCAAAATCATGATCATGATATTCACCTAATTCCTGGGAGTGTTCCTCCTAACGTTAGGCCATACATTTACCCTTATGTCCAAAAGAGTGAAATTGAGCGCATGGTTGAAGAAATGTTAGAGGATGGCATTATTAGACCTAGCCAAAGTTCTTACTCTACACCGGTGGTAATGGTAATCAATAAAGATGGCTCATGGCGTATGTGTCAAGATTATAGAGAAATCAACAAGATCACTATTAAATATACGTTTCCCATTCTTGTCATTAATGAATTGTTAGATGAACTACATGCAGCAATCTATTTCACAAAGTTGTATCTTCATTCAGGGTATCATCAGATTAGAATAAAGGAAGAAGATATCCCATAAACAACATTCCGAACTCATGAAGGCCACTATGAATTTTTGGTCATGCCTTTTGTCCTTACAAATGCACCTTCCACATTCCAAGGGTTGATGAATTCCATTTTCAAGCCCTTCCTTCGAAAATTTGTGTTAGTATTTTTTGATGATATACAAATCTATAGCAAGTCTTGGGAGGATCATCTGTGACATGTTGACAAGGTACTACAAATAT
>ML788207.1:105940-124345 GCA_009831015.1 Picea engelmannii | reverse complement strand
CTTCCTTTCATACTGCAACAAAAATGACACCATTTATGGAACTCTATGGATACCACCCTCCTTCCATCACTTCTTCTCTAAAAGAAAAATATAAGGTTCAAGCAGTGGAAGATCACATCGAGCATCAACAACAAGTTCTCCAATTCTTAATGGACAACCTGACCATGGCACAAAATCGCATGAAACAACAAGCAGATCAACATCGTAGTGAAAGAAGTTTTGAAGTAGGGGATTGGATGTTTTTAAGACTACAACCATACAAATAGATGTCCCTCAAGCAAACCATGAAGGATAATAAATTATCACCAAAGTACTATGACCCTTATAAGGTGTTGCAAAATATTGGTACTATGTCATACAAAATGGAGTGGCCTGCATCTTCACGAGCACACCAAGTTTTCCATGTTTCATGCTTAAAGAAGGTTATAGGTGACAAGATCCCAGTTCAAACTATATTTCCAGAACTTGACAAGGAAGGAAAAATCACATTGGAGCCTGAAGCCATCACTGACACAAGAATTCACCAGCTGAGGAATAGATCCATTTCAGAGTATCTCGTTAAATGGAGGAAACTACCGTCTAAAGATTCCACTTGGGAAGATGAGTCTTTTATACAGAAGCATCCAGAGTTACTCAAGCATTGTGAACAATACGTTTCTCAAGGGGAGGGGAATGTTAAGCCCTAAATAGTGGCTCATTACCCCTTAATTGGGGCATATTACATTAGTAGTGTTATTTTATTTATGTTAGCTTTAGTCCATTAGTTGTAATTGTACCTCCTAGTATCCTATATATACCAAGGAGACATTTTCATTTGGAATCATATTGAATTGGGAAATTTTATGTGGGGTATAAGGAGGTTGCCCCCTCAAAGAGGCTTATTACCTGGAATTCTCTCTTTTTCAAGGTGTTGAGTACTTATTCTGAGGTTTTTCTATGCTATATTGATATTTGGTTCTTAACAGTCTTGATTCAACTTTAGTCAGTAAGTTGTAGTAAGGGTGAGTAGGAGGAATAACTTGAGGATAAAATGTAAAGGTCTGCTATGGACATCAGGTCTTCCAGCAGCCTAAGGAGGAAAAACTCGGAAAGCAAGATCCTCTTGGATTCAGAGTTTTAGGAAACTAAATAAAGTTATAATCAGATTGAAATCAAACATACATCACAATACAGTTACAACAACTCGACTGGATCATCCATGCCCGAGCCATTCAATATCAGAGGCAAAAGAGACAGAAAATAAGGCTAACTTATATTAAATAAGAAATCTCAAATCCCATTACATAACCAGAAAACCAGAGCTTCATTAAAAATTTACAATGCGGGAGTCTAGCTCAACCATCGAACTCAACAAAAATGGAAAAAATGCCTACATATACTCAGAACTGGATCCAATTTCCTGAGCCGCGATCATGCCATGTGTTTAAGGCTTTGCATTAGTGAGATTCTCTGTCAGGCTGCGCATGCAGATGTTATTTAGACTGCCCATGTAGTCTTCTGTCAGACATGATCTCCGGTCAGACTGGACTGTTAGTGTGCTTCCACAGTTGGTCCTTTTTCTGGCCTTCCATTTATGGAAGGAGACGATGTCTCAACCACCTCACCCACTTCCATTAATGGCTTCATCGATATCATGACGGGAAAATTCAACACTTGCACCTGGAAAATGTGTCAGCCACACACTACTCCTTTGCCACCTGGATCTTTGTTGGATGCTTTCTCAGAGAGCCAACATGCGGATGTGGATAAAGGTGAGGGGAGTTGCCGAGACAATGGCATAGACTCACAAGATTCATGGAATGAACAATGACCATGTGGAATGTTGTGGTGACAAAGCGGTGATTGGGAGATGTGGGCATCAAAATGAGAGCGCTAAGTTGAAATGATATGGAGATGATGTGGCATGGGAGGATGATGTGGAGGTAGAGGAGGGCTGTGGTGGCTGGGAAAAGTGGGGACAATCAACATAGGTGGAGGTGACAGGGAGTACGAGTGGGGGACACATGTAAGGAAGTGAGAGGGGAGATGTGACAATGGGATAAATACTAGCGCACGAGGATGTGAGTGGAAGACAACTGTTGAAAAGAGCGGAAGGTGGTAAAGGTTGGCGGTGAGAGGNGGGGGGGGGGGGGGGGGGGGGGTTTCGATATGGATCATGCACTGTAGATCTGAGCGCACAGATATCATCTGCCCAGATCTACGTGCCACTTAGCACAATGCACCCAACCACTGTACTTAGAATAAAAGGAAGAAGTGGGTTTTTTATTCCCCCTTTCATGAATAACTTCACCATGGTGTCGTTTCCTAAGGGAAAACACCCCCATTACAAACATTGTGCTAACAAGTTTCATTTCATTGATATGATCCAATAACAGAGGCATCTTGTACTCTGGTGCTTCCTTTCTTTGCTGCATAGTTGAATTTGACGCAATGTCATCCTTCTAAAATTCTTGTCTGGCTTGCTTAAATATCTCCTTCTCATTCTACACATTGAACTGCTTCCTTGGTTTGGTGTTCTTCTTCACCCACTGGTGTTGTACTAGATCTTGTCAGACTGCATCATTTCCTGTTTTAGTTCCTATGCGGGTAACTATGTTGATGTTACAGCCTTCATCCTTCACTTCGGCTGAAATCCACTGAACATTTTGGTTGTTCTGGTTTCTCTTTTCCTAGATCTTTACTGATAATTTCAAACATTCTTCTGTATCATGGTCCAATGCGCGGAAATACATACAAGTTGCTGGTGGGAGTGGGCATTCCCTTGCATAATGTCCCAGTTTTTGACAACTGTGACATACCACTATTCCTCTACTTCTTCCAAAACCTCCTCTCGCTCATCCTCCACCTCTGTAGCCCGCTCAATCTCCTCTTGACGTGTTATACTGAGGCACCTGATTGTACTGCATGGTATTGTACTGAGGTTGTGCTGTGTTGTATTGTGGCTGCGTGGTATTATATGGTTGCCGCGTAGTATTATACTGCTGCTACACAATGTTGTATGGGGCTAGAACTTGGCTAAATTATGGTGTGGATTTCTCTGTCATCAATTCTTCCTGCACTCTATATGCATCTGATGTCCTCTCTCACATCAAATCCATAGTTATACAATCTTTGTCATTGTGGCCCACTGACTTGCAAAAGTTGCAAAATGAACTCTTTGGAACTGTCTATTATTTCTACATCATTGGGAAGTGATATGGATCGTGGCTCGGTTTCTTACATATTTCACACCATAGTCCTCTTGTTGGTAACAGATTTCGCATTCCTACTACCATATACTACGTGAATGTTGGACATTCATTCTTGTGGTGACCTTTCGTCCTACATGTAGTACAACAAATGAATTCTTGTTTGTCCTTACTTTTATTCTGGTTTAGTTGGAATGTTAAGTTCTTCAAATCCTCCTTCAGTTATTCGATGGCTGGATCCGTCTGCTAATACTAGTTTTCTTCTAGTTGCAGGGCTACCTACAGAGCCTCTACCTACGTCTGAAACTTCTGTTGTCGCAATGGGTATTTTAAATGTGGTAGCAATGAATTGACGAATAGGTTCCTATGCTGCATATCGTTCATGAGATATTTCAGTTTTCCCTTCAGTTTCTTGAATCTCTGGTCAATTTCCCATACAGATTCTCCCAATTTTTGTCTAATTTCGATCATCTCGTTCATGTACTGATCTTCTGAGCTCTGCTTCTGGAACTCATTTATCAACAATTTATTGATGTCTACAATTGTTCTGGTTGTCCATGGTGTATTTTTTGTAGCTAAACTCATATACCAATACAGTGCATGGTCCCTTAGTGTAATCACTAGCTGTGCCAGTTTAGTATCTTCATTTGTGATCTGTTTTTCTTCCCAAATATTCTCACAGATGAACAAATGTTTTTCCGGGTCCTCCGACGCTTCTCCTTTAAATTCTGGTAATCTGATGGTGGGATCGTGTCCTGCCATTCTAAACGCTTAACTACTAACTCCACACAGTGTAGATACTTGACTAGTGCTACCTGAATTAGCTCCTACAATTGTTGTTCCTTTTGTATATTTACTTCCTACTGTCTTTCTTCTCCTGAAATTCGTTTGTCTAAATGATGGTGTTCTCTTTGGTGTATTAGTTGCACATGGGTTTATGGGTTCCACACTGACATTAATATGGATAGGATTGCTTCCTTCTCTTCTTGTTCTTGGACCTCTCATCTTCCTCTCATATGTTGCGTGCATGATTTCCTCAATCTACTCCACATCCTAGAGATCCTCTACCTCTTCCTTGTCACTCGCCAAGCCTTCCATCGCCACTACGACTCTCTTCTTGGTATTCATCTTGTATTGGTAGGGTACTCCTCTACGCGTATTTCCAGTTGTCGCCATGATCCACTTGATCTGTTCGTCATCCATCATGATTGGGTCCAAGGGTTCCTCCTTCTTTCCCTTATCCTTTCCTCCTTTTCTATCAGTGCTTCCCCCCTTCCCCCATGCATGTAGGGAATTTTAGCTGTCTGACTCCATTGTCATTACCCCTTTGTTGTATAGCCATATCTTAATAGAAGTATATAATGATATAATGTACCTTCCTTGAGGTCTGCGTAGAAACAATTTCTCTACTACATTGTATGATTTCACTGTATTTGCTGCAAACTCTGTTATAAAAATTTCCACAATACTATCGAGCAGAAAATCTACTGCGCGGGTGAATTTGTTGTTCACCTGTTTTAACTAATCAATCTGTACTGGGGTCCAATCTAATTGTCGGATCTAGTTTGTTGCATGGTTATCCTTCAACCTTAGCATCCACTCCTGCAATAAGTGTGGAAAATCACATAAAAAGACTTCATGTAGATCAATAAATATGTATTTCTCAAGATATTTGCAGGGTATTACTCTAGGGTTTATGTTATCTTTTTGTGAAAACTTCAGCTCTTTTTTCCTTAGCCAACTTTCGATCTCTACTTTTGTGGGATTCCACTGTCTCAACATCCCCTTCTAGTGGCTCATTTATTTCTCTGCAGATCTTACATATCTTTTAATAGATCTTCAACATATCTCATCTACTCAATCCTCTTTTGTTCCTACCAATGGCAACATAACCATTTGTTGGTTATTTAATATCTTGTCTAAGTTTGGATCTTCAGCTTGAGTGACCCAGGGTTCATGTATGTTTGGGGTTCCAAAAAATCCTCTAAAACTACCGGCCCTCCTGGTAAACCAGAAGGAAACGCAGCGCATAGGGTGCACTACGTCGTCTCACCTGAGATAGTCTTAATGGGTGGTTGCAATACTCATGTGTTTGCAGCCCAGGATTGAGTGGGATATCTGAGAACTGTGCACTAAGAGTTCTATTGTAACTTATTAATGCAATGCACTATCATTTAGCATATCACTAACCACTAAAGAGAATAAAGAAACACATTCATTCAATCACACAACAAAGGTTTTTCCGTGGTTCAACGCCCTCTGGGATACGTCCACAAAGATCAAGCCCTTAGCTCTTTTATTATAGTCGTTCTGAAACTACAACACCGCCCACTTTACAACTCATCTCAGACAGGTTGAGATCTATTATGAAGTGAACTAGATCGCACCAGGCTCCTCAACCTGCGATCTAACTCTCAAGATCTACCCTCCTCTGTCCTCTCTAGCTCAACAACTTACAAAATTAGGTCATACAACAAATCATTACATCGCATCTGCTTCCTCACATCCATATCTTCACCTTTCTCCCTCTCTCTTCTATGAGACCTATGTATCTATATTTATACATTTCTGGCTCTTCAGCCATTACAATGTGTTGCAAAAACCCTAACCCTAACGTCGTTAGGTATTTCATGCATGTGCGCGCATGCTGCTCTTCCTTCTAGCTGTCACTTCCCTCATGCATGCCTTCTTTTTGAAAATTGTCTTTATTTCCACTTTAGCCTACTTCCAACAATGTTTAACCTTCTCCTCTAAGTCATCTTGCTTCTTATAATAGGTTTTCTCCACATGTCCAATATTTCCACAGTACTAAAATGTCTTCTTATTTTGACTTCGTTGTGGTGTGTTTTCTTGTATCTGAGGTTTTTGGTCATAGTATGCAAGTTTTTGTGTAGAGGAATCAAAATACACTCTATCCCTTGGATCCATTTTTCCATTTCCCTTGAGAAATATTGTTGGTTGTGTAGCCTAATTATCTTCTTGATTCAAAGGTATTTGTTTTAAGACATGTTTATACCCCATGAAGACTGTACACCCCTCCATGTCGGGGGTTTGTAGGGGGGGATTTCCCCCCCTAGAGGGTCTGGAGGCCACCGGGGGTTCAAGGGAAAAGCCCCTGAAGGAAAAATTGCCTTGTAAATGTATATTGTAATTTCATAGTAAATCTGGACCATTCATTATAAGGTCACAGATCTAACGGTAGAAGTTATGTTAGGGTTTTTTTCCTTAAAAGGCAACCCTATTTTATGAGGGAATTGTATTTTGGCTGTGTATTATTGCGAATATTGTATTATGTGAGAGGAGACTGTGAGAGAAAAAAGAGGAAGTTACAGTGGGTGTGTTATAGGTTGTATCCATTCATTTGGTGGATAATAATAAAGGAATGGCCTGGCAATTTCTTTGGTGGATGTAGCCCACACTGGGTGAACCATGTATACCCGTGTCTCTATTTTATTGTGTATATTCTGTTTTTTATTTTTGCATTTGTTTTATTTTATTTCTTCACGATCTTGTTTTTCTAACAACTGGTATTAGAGAAAAAGGTAACTCATAGGAAAAAGAGGGTTTCTATTTCGAGTGGGAGCAATGGCGTAAGATAGAAAGTTTGGTGTCGAGAAATTTAACTGCCAAAAATACCAGTTATGGAAGATGCAAATGGAAGATTATTTATATTAGAAGGATCTATTTCTACCATTGGGCAGAGTAACAAAGAAGTCAATGACCATGAAGGACGAAGAATGGGAGGTTCTTGATAGAAATGCACTAGGAACGATATAGTTGGGCCTGACAACGTCGATGGATTTCAATATTTCAAAAGAAAAGACAATGAAGGAGATGATGGACACATTGGCTAAAATGTATGAAAAACCCTCGACATCAAATAATGTATTTCTAATGAAGCGATTATTTAATATGAATATGTTAGAAGGTGGGTCTATTGCATATCATTTAAATGAATTTAATACGATTACTAATAGCTAAGTTATGTAAAAGTGGAATTTGATGATGAGGTCAGGGATCTTCTAATCCTGTGCTCATTGCGAGAAAGCTAGAATGACTTGGTCATGGCTGCAAGTAACTCTGCCTCTAGTTCAAGCACTCTAAAATTTGATGATGTTGTTGGTGTTATGCTTAGTGAGGAAATGTGATGGAAAAACACAGGTGAGACATCAGGTAATGCGTTAAACATGGATAATAGGGGAAGACAAAATGATAGAGGAAAGGGCTCATGGAACTATGAAAATTATAGGAAGGGTAGATCCAAATCCATACTGGGAAAGAGAGTGTTGGAATTGTGGGAAGAAAGGACATCTGAAGAAATACTGCAAAGCTCCAAAGAAACAAAGAGATGGACAACATGAGAAAAATCAGGAAGCAAATGTAACATGTGATGTGTTACAAGATGCTTTGATTCTTTCAGTAGATAATATTTTTGAGTCTTGGGTAGTAGATTCAGGGGCTTCATTTCATGCCACACCCCATAGGAAATATTTTCTAGTTTATGTTCAAGGTGATTTTGGACAGGTACATTTGGGTGATGATGCACCATGCAAAATTGTTTGAATGGAAAGGTACACATAAAGAAAAAGAATAGAAACCAATGGTTGTTGAAAGAGGTAAGAAATCTTCCAGATATAAGTAAAAATATAATTTAAACAGGACAGTTGGCAAGTGAATGTTGTATATCTATATTTACAAATAAGACGTGGAAGGTCACCAAAGGATCATTGTTGATAGAAAAATGAGAGAAGGTAGGTACATTATATTTATGTACTGGTAATATTGGCTCTTCTATCTCTTTAGCTTCTACAAGAGTGGATACAACATTGTGGCATCATAGTCTTGGACACATGCCTGAGAAGGGGATGTAGATACTTCACAAAATAAATTTGTTACTAGATCTTAAACAAATTGATTTGTATTTCTGTGAGCACTGTGTTTATGGAAAACAAAAGCGAGTCAAATTTCTCAGAGTTAGAAAAGAAAATAAGAGTGAAATGTTAGAGCTTGTGCATACATATGTATTGGGACCATCTCGAGTACCATATCTTGGTGGCTCTTGTTATTATGTTACTTTTATTGATGATGTAACTAGAAAAATTTGGGTTTATTACATTCGACAAAAATATGATGTTTTTGATACTTTTAAGAAATGGAAAGCTTTGGTTGAGAATGAGACAGGAAAAAGATTGAAGTGTCTCAGATTAGACAATGGAGGTGGATATTGCAGAAATAAATTTGATGATTACTATTCATACCATGAGATTCGTAGAGAGAAGACAATTCCAGGAATACCACAAGAAAATGGTGTGTCAGAAAGGATGAACATGACATTCATGGAGTGTGCAAGGAGTATGAGATTGCATGTTGAGTTTCCCTTACACTTCTGGGCAGACGCTGTAGATATTGTTGTTTACTTAATAAACAGAGGACCTTCAATCTCTTTGGATGGTGGAATAGGAAGCATGGACAATAAAAAAGTAAACTATTTATTTTTGAATAATTTCAGTTGTGAAGCATTTGTCCATATTGATAAAGAAAATAGAACAAAGATTGAGGCAAAATACAAGAAGTGTACCTTTATTGGATATAGTGTTAATGATTTTGGTTATCGCTTATGGGATTATGAAAATCACAAAATCATTAGGAGTAGAGATGTCATATTCAATGAGAAGTTCATGTACAAAGATCAGTTGTAGGGAAAGAAACAAGAAAAATAAAAACTAGAATACACAATGCTTGATAAGATCACTGAAAAAGAAATTCCAAAGGTACCAAAAAATAAAAATGTACAACAATAGGAGAAATATGTACCTCAAACTCCTGCAAGTGTTGTTAGAATATCTACCAAGTTAATTATGCCCCCTGAATGATACTCTCCTTAATTGTATTATTTATTGTTGATTGATTCTGGTGAACTACAATGTTATGAAGAGACAATGCAAGTAGACACTAAAAAGAAGTGGGAGCAAGGCATGGAAGAGGAAATAGATTCCTTGGTAAATAACCAGACTTGGGACTTGGTTCAATTGCCCGCGGGAAAAAGAGCATTGCAGAATAAATGATTTTACAATTTGAAGGAAGAAGATGGAGGAAAAAAGAGGTACAAGGCTAGACTTGTTGTAAAGGGGTTTGCACAAAGGAAAGGTATAGATTTTGATGAAATATTTTCCCGATGTTAAAATGAATTCAATAAGGACTATTTTATTTCTCATGGTAGTAGAATATTTGCATCTTGAAAAATTAGATGTAACAACAACTTTTCTCCATGGGGATTTGGATAAAGAGATTTATATGCAGTAACCACAGGGGTATGAGGTCAAAAGGAAGGAAAATTTGGTTTACAGGTTGAAGAAGAGATTGTATGGACTAAAGCAAGTTCCAAGGTAGTGGTATTTGAAGTTTGACAGGTTTATGATTGAACAAGGTTATAGTAGATGCCATTTTGATCACTGTGTTTATTTTAAAAGGATAGAAAATGGAAGCTATATTATCTTGCTATTATATGTAGATGACATGCTTGTTGCAGGGTCTAATATGCAAGATATAAATGTGCTCAAGAAGAAATTATCGAATTCATTTGTGATGAAGGATTTGTTTGTTGCAAAGAAAATCCTTGGTATGAGAATAGCAAGAGACATGAAAAATCACAAATTGACATTGTCTCAGGGTGAGTACATAGAGAAGGTTTTGGAGAGGTTTAGAATGCAAAATGAAAAACTAGTCAGTACACCTTTGGCTAGCCATTTAAAATTAACCAAGGAAATATGTCCCAAGACACATGAGGAGATATAATTCATGTCTAGAGTCCCTTATTCATCAACAATTGGCAGCTTGATGTATGCAATGGTTTGCACAAGACCAAATCTTTCACATGTAGTGGGAGTTGTGAACAGGTATATGAACAATCCATATAAAGAACATTGGGAGGCAGTAAAGTGGATTCTCAGGTATTTGAGAGGTACTGTTACTCATGCATTATGTTTTGGAGGTTCAAACACTATTCTACAGGGATATGTTGATTGATTTGGCAAGTGATAAGGATAGCAAGAGAAGCACCACATGGTATATTTTTAGTATAGGTGGAACAAAAGTAAGTTGGATTTAGAAACAACAAAATATTGTTTCACTTTCAACAACAGAGGTAGAGTATGTTGCTGCTACAGAGGATAGTAAAGAAATGATTTGGTTACAGAGGTTTATGGAGGAATTGGGAAAGAAGGAGGAGAATAACAGGTTGTACTGTGACAATGAGAGTTCCATTCATATTGAAAATAACTCAACCTTCCATTCAAAGACTATTCATATACAACTTAGATACCATTTCATATGATCCATCTTGGAAGATGGACATTTGAAGTTTGAAAAGATAGATACTAGCCAGAATCCTGTAGACATGTTAACAAAGGGAGTAACCAGGGAGACACTGAGTTCCTACTCAGTTTTAGTTGGCCTTCAAACATGAAGGTGAAGATGGTAAATTTTCCAAGTCCAAGGTGGAGTATAGTCCAACAAGTACAACAACAGTGTAGTTGTTGTGATCAGTCTCCAAGTGGGAGATTGTTGGTTGTGGAGCTTGATTATCTTCTTGATTCAGAGGTCTTTGTTTTCAGCCATGTTTATACCACATGAAGACTGCACACCCCATAATACTATACACCCCTCCACATGGAGCAGTTGTAGGGGGGGATTTCCCCCTGCGGTGTCCAGGGGGCTCATCCTCCTAGCTTGGGGGTCCGGGGGCCAGCGGGCCCCTGAAGGGAAAATTGCCTTGTAAATGTATATTGTAATTTCATAGTAAATCTAGACTGTTCATTATAAGGTTGCAGATATGATGGTAGAAGTTGTGTTATGTTTTGTTTCCCTATAAAGGAAACACTATTTTATGAGGGAATTGTATTGCAACTGTGCATTATCACGAATATTTTATTATGAGAGATGAGACTATGAGAGAGAGAAGAGGAGGTTACAACGAGTGTGCAATAGGTTGTATCCCTACATTTGCTGGATAATAATAAAGGAAGTACCTGGAAATTTCTCTGGTGGGCGTATCCCACACTTGGTAAACCACATATATCTGTGTCTCTATTTTATGTGTATCTTCTGTGTTTTATTTCCGCATTTATTTTATTTTGTTGCTCCGTGATCCTGTTTTTATAACAATGGTCCTAGTGTTTACCACCATGCTTACCTTCTCCAAGAAATATATGCTAATCAGTGATCAAAAGGCCATAGAAAGATTCAAAGGTGTAATCCTTACCATCTTCCTTGCGTGCTTGCCGGTTGGTGCGGAAAGTAGAAATGAACATGTTGAACAATGTTCTCAAGTTCATCAATATTAGCTCGATGAGTTTTCCATCCTTCTTCTGATATTTCTTTCCACATTTTCCCAATTTGAACTGAAGTTCCTTGACACATGCCAAATAGTCCTCCATTCTGTGAAAGGAATAAGGATGAAGAGATATCAACTCTTTCTCCAACTACACGACGTGGCTCTAGTCGAATCGATCGAACAATGACTTCAAATTCTTCTAGACCTGATGAACATAGTTGATTCCATTGAGGTGAAAATGAATCTCCCACGAGATGTAGGTTGTAATGAATCCTACAACCACATCCTTCTTTCCATCAACAACGAAATTTTCTTGGTCGTTTGTTGGATGTAGAATCACCACCTTTGTATACTCCCACAATCCTTTTCTCTTTAGTAGGGTTTCTGTATCTAGTGCCCATACTACATAATTTTATCCATTTAGAAAAACAATATCGATATTCGAAGACATTTTCGATATCTAGATAGACTGGTCTATTTCAACAAGTAACAAGTAGCAAACCATCGGCTCAAAGTTAATCACACAATAAATCCAACTCAACAAGGTTTGAAGATAACATGTCAAGGTTTTAAACCATCAACTTTGATACCATGTTGGGAATAAGGTGGAACACAACATGAAATAAAGGACACAGTTCTATAGATAATCAAAGAGGAACAAAAAATTTGAAGACAAAGGGTGGTGTCTAAAGACATTGTTACAACACTTAAGCATAAGACACTATGATCATAACATCATAGTGTATGTTGCACATATTGATCTGCATATTCTATTGAAAAATATCCATGATTGTTGTAATGACCCAAGGGTTTTTCTTTTATAGTCTCAATATCTAACTAATTTCCATAGAATCTTGAAGATCTTTTCCACATGTAACCATCGAATGTTTGAGTTGAATCCGCCATATCTTCTCTATAGAGTCATCTCTACAAGGATGCTTGAACCAAAAAACTATTCATCCAACTCATAGTTGATTTTTGGGTTGGTTGATCCACCTCCCGACTATCATCGACTGTTGGCCAACTGTTCGACTGATAAGAATTTCACTCGACCGACTAGTGTGGTGCATTGGTCGATCGCTTGACCGACCGTATCCATATGTAGGTCGATCTCTCGACCAATTGAACTCAAGAGATGTGTGATTAACCATCAATGCTTGATGTTACAACAATTACTAAAGGTTTTCATATAATGTTAGAATACATGTGTTGTTGAACATGGTAGTAGAGCACATTTGAATATCTTCTCCCATTGTATATTGAGATCGTGAAGTCATGTTTTTTCATCTATGATTTCTTCTATTTATGTACATTTTTGGGTCTAGAGGAATGTTCCATTACATACAAAGTGCTCATCTCACTTAGGAATGCCTTTCTTTTCACTAAAAAATGTTTCCATTTTCCCAATATACGACCATTTCAGTCAGATTCAAAAGTGTAAAGCCTAAATATGCCCTTTTTAAATTTTTGCAGAGATAATCATGTTAGACAACACAGGTATTCCAATAGAGGTCGAACACCTTCAGTAACCACTCACATAACAATATCAAAGATCAAAACACTGCTGTTTTCATGTGGTAAAACCCTACGTGGAAACATCCACGACCCCAGCCAACGCGACCACTTGGAGCAATTTATTAATGTAAAAGAAAAAGATTATAGAGATATTTTACAAGAGAGTTTCTCACAATAGATCATCGAAAAATGACCCTCCATGCTCTTTAAATAGAGATCATGGAACAATAGGGTGTTAATCCACAAATCAATGGCCGTTAAGATCGAGGAGAGTATGAACCGTCGGATCACTCTATGTCAGGAACATATTGTGACCATCAGATGTCCTAACTACAAATGCATACTAAATAAACACACTAGGAAACACACTTTTACCTAACGACACATTAGACCAAGTAGTTCTTAACTAACTCCTATGTGTCTAAATATCCTAACATCCCCCCTTAAGAACAACTTGTGATAGGATTGAAGGATTTACAATGTTGACACAATAGGAGAAGGAAGGAGGCATTAGAGCCTATCCCCCCTTAATGACAACTTCATGAACTCGTAACATAGATTGAATTTTGGAAAACTTCGCTTCTATAAGAGACTTTGTGAAAATGTCTACAACTTGATCTTCTGTAGGGAAAAAGAGCACTTCAATAACTTGATCATGAATGAGCTTTCTAATGAAGTGCATGTGTAGCTCGATGTGCTTTCTGCACTGATGTTGAACCGGGTCTTTGGAAATATTGATGGAACTTTGATTGTCACACCAAAGGATGGTTGGATGATGTTGGTCGAATCCAAACTCTTAAAGGATCTGTCGAAGCCACAAGGCTTCCTGACTTGCATTTATCGTTGCTCAGTACTCTGCTTTTGCTAAAGAAAGTGCAATAGCCTACTGTTTTTTATAGGCCCAAGTGACAAGTCCTGAACCAAGGCTGAAAACATGGCCTGCAGTAGACTTCCGATAGTCAGGGTCATCGGCCTAATCCGAATCAGTGAAACCAACCAATAAAGTAGTCCCCCCTGAACTGTAATGTATATCGAACTGAACTATACCACGAACATAGAAAAGTATCCTTTTAGCTTCTTTCCAATGGATTTCATGGGGTGTTTGCATATACCAGGCAACAAGAACAAGAACAAATGAAATATCAGGATGGGTATGAGTCAAGTATAAGAAGCTACCAACTAACTGACGGTACATGGTGGCATCAACTTCAGGAGAAGTACAAGTGGCAGTAAGCTTGACTCCAGACTGGAAGGGAGAAGGGGCTGGTTTACAATCATCCATGTGAAAGTGATGAAGAAGGTCACATGAATACTTAGACTGGGAAAGAAAACTTGCTTCATTGGTTTGCAAAACTTGGAGGCCAAGGAAATAGTGCAAAAATCCTAAGTCTGTCATTTCAAATTTCTTCTTAAGGATGGTTTTGACATGGTTTAAAAGTTTTGAGTCACTACCAGTAAGGATAAGGTCATCAACATAAAGGACAAGGATTATGAGATGGCTTCTTACTTTCTTAGTATAGACATTAGCATTAGAATGGCATCTAGATTATCCATTGTCAATAAAAAAGTTGTCCATTTTGGCATACCAAGCTCGGGGAGCTTGCTTAAGACCATAAAGATATTTCTTAAGGCGACATACAAGGCTAGAGTCATTTTGGAAATAGCCAGGAGGTTGTTCCATGTTGATTTCTTCTTGCAAATCTCCATGCAAGAAGGCATATTTAACATCCATTTGATGGAACTCCCATTTATGTGAGGCAACAAGGGCAAGAACAAGGCAGATGGAATTCATTTTGGCTACAGGGGAAAATGTTTCATTATAGTCAATTCCTTCAACTTGGGAAAATCCTTTGGCAACTAACCGAGTTGTGTGTCTTTCAACACTTCCATATGATGCATACTTAGTTTTGTAGACCCATTTACATATGAGAAGTTTTCTTCCTTTTGGAAGAGGTACAAGATCCCAAGTATCGTTTGTCATTAAAGAACGATACTCTTCATTCATTGTTGTATCCGAATCTGGATGACTTGAAACTTCTGCAAATGTCTTTGGATCATGAGTCTTTGAATCTTGAGCTAAAAGAGAAGAGGCTCATTGGAACTGTGAACGTGTTCGACGCTGATTTGAAGGATCACTGACAAGACCACCAACTACTTATCGTGTTGAATGAACCCATCTAGGAAGCAGTGGAACTGGTGCAAGTTTAGGTTTAAAGGACTCATATGGAGGAAGGTGAGCAGGCATAGGTGGATTTTCATCCTCACTATCATCATCTGAAGAAGAAACCATAATAGGAATAGAAGAAGGCACAAACGCTGCAGATGGATCGCATGCCGAAGAAGGCACAAATGTCGAATTAGGCTCGCAGGCCAAGAGATTTTCATCAAATTTAACATCTCTTCTAAGAATAATTTCATTACAATGTGGTTGAAGAAGTATATAACCTTTGAGATCTTCAGAATAACCAACAAATATACACTTCTCACTTTTAGGCTGCAATTCTTTCCTTTTCTCATCAGGAATGTGAGCCCATGTTATACTACCAAATACACAGAAGTGACTTACATCTGGTTTAATTTTAGTTCAATCTTCTTTCGGTGTTATATTTTTAAGAACCTTTGTGGGAGTGTGATTGACTATGTAATTTTCACAGTTGATTGCTTCCACCCAATACTTTAGACTTAATCCCTTAGATTGGATCATACAATTAGCCATTTCTTTTAATGTGTGATTCTTTCTCTCAGCAACACCATTTTGTATTGGTGTATACAGAACAATATGTTGCATTTGGATGCCCTGTGTAGTGCAGTAAGTTGTAAAATTATTGTTCACATATTCACCTCCATTATCTGTTCTTAACTTTTGAATTTGATGTCTAGATTGTTTTTCTACAAGGGCCTTGTAGGCCAAGAACTTGTCAAAAAATTCACTCTTAAGTTTTAAGAAGTAAACCCAAGTACGTCTGGAAAAATCATCATTGAAATTTAAGAAATACTTGCACCTAGAAAAGGAAGGAGAAGAAAGTGGACAACACAAATCACTGTGAACAAGATGCAAAGGGCCTGAGGCATGCCAAGGGGCACGTTTTCCAAAACTGTCTCGATGATGTTTTCCAAGAACACAACCGACACAAACACCATCTCTGCATGAAACAAGAGGAAGACTAGTCACCATCTATTGATTACATAGTTGCTACAATGAGCGATAGTTTAGATGACCAAATCAATCATGCCAAAGTTTGCTCAAGTCATCGCTATGAGCAACAAAAATTGATGAAAAATATGATGACCCAAAGTTGTCAAACTTGTACAACCTGGTAATATCATCAACAATTCCAGTTGCAAGAACATGCTTAGGATCTTTTAGATCCTTTATAACAACTTGGTGAGGTGAAAACTCTATGGTTTTACCTTCACATGAATGAGTGATTTGATAGACTGATAGACGGTTACAAGAAATACTTGGAACACATAATACATCATTGAAATGACCATTGGCTACTTGAACTGTTCCAGATCCTACAACACTAAGAGATCTATCATCACCAATAAATATTTTCTTGGTGTTATATTAATTTAGAGCAGAAAATATGTCTTTATCCTTAGCCATATGATAAGATGCTCCAGAATCAATAAGCTGCTCATCAGAAGAAGAAGTAGAAGTTGTATTTAAGGAGAAACCAGAAGTGGAAAGTGCATGTCCATGAGAAGAAGAAGAAGAAGTAGAATCAATAATGATGTTGTGGTTCTTCATTACTGCTTCTGAAGCTGCCATATTCTTGAAACATTTGGACTCATCATGACCATCTTTATCACAAAAGTTTCAATGTCTGTCAGTCTTCTTATTTTTATATTTTGCTCCTTTGTCACCATTAGGAGCTAAAGCTCTCTGAGAAGGTTTGGGACCCTTATGTTGCTTGTTTTTGTAGGGAGAATGTTGCTTCTTGGGATACTTGGGTTTATATTTCTACTAGAAAACTAAGGCTTTGTTGGAGGTACCTGCAATGTTGATCACTCCAAGTTGTACAAGCTTATCTTCCTCTCTAATAAAAGTAGCACAAAAGTACTCAAGAGTGGATTTTTGATACGATTTCCCTAGAGCCTCTTTCAGGGCATAAAAGGTAGACACAAACACAGAATATGCACTACCTAGCTTAGAAAGAATAAGATATATGCAACGCTCTTCCTCCATTTTTATCTCACATTCTTCACACAAAATTTTTAGTGTTTTAAACTTAGATAGATAGTCTCCAGGGCAAGAAAAATCACTTGGACTCAAGGTCAGTACTTGATTTTCTAACTATTGTGCTCGAATAATATTGAGTTTACCAAAAACAGATTCAATCTTTTCCCAAGATTGTTCGGGGTCATCAATTTCTTTAAGGTGGAACCTTAAATCAAGAGAGATGGACATTCTGATTAGTCCACGTGCTTCGTCACTCCTATTAGCCCATTTTGATTTCTTATCATCATCAGTGGGTGCTTTTTCCTTTCCCAAGGTAATCTGGTACAAGCCTTTACTTCTTAATAAATCTTCCGTATGAGATTTCCATTGGAAGTAGTTGGTGTTGGTAAGAAAGACATTACTTGTGGAATCCATATTAAATATGCAGATAATATGTATTTAAAAACTGAAACTGATGATCTGGATGGAAAGATCTCAAAAAGTTATGTGGTTTAAAAAAAATTGCACTGAAAGCGGACTTCGGATGTGAGAGTTATGCCCTTTAAAAAAAAGACATAAATGATAACCAAATGACCACGTGATAGTGTAAGTTGCTTTATGAAGTGACCCACTTTTATAAAGAGAAGTGGGGATCACTTTTACAATGAAGTTACTTTATAACATGAAAACTTCATGCAAAATAAATAACTCTACAATAAAATATTAAAGCTACTTATAGTGATTCACTTTTATACTTGAAGTGAAATACACTTTACAATTTTAGCGTGAATGTTTTCAAAAAAAAGTAACAAAAGAGAGACTTGAACTCAAAACCTCTTACTTAATAAGGCAACTTTTGACCAAATGGTCTAGCAAAACATATTTTAATGTTCAGAAGGAGGATTGGGCTTGTTGTTGTGGAAGACGACCTTGGAGAGCGTGCTAAAAAAAATTATTTTCACACAAGAAAAAAAATTTGCTTCTCTATGACAACAAGGGTTAGATCTTGGTTAACTTACCCGGAAGATGCACCTTTTCCTATCTATTTCTGATTTTTTGAGATCGTGTAATGATCCCAAGCCAAATTATTTCTTGGAATCACTAACTACTACTAATTTATTGAGTTATTAAGTGCATACAAGATTCATCAACACATGGAGATCACAATATATTCAAGATGTAGAAGCACAAGCAAAGATCTGACC
>ML788207.1:74628-103628 GCA_009831015.1 Picea engelmannii | reverse complement strand
TCCTTTTCCTTTCTTAAGTCAACTTAAAAATATAACTTTTAACTTCTTGACTTTTCCCCCCTCAGTGTGAGACTATGACCTAGTGGGGGTGCCCAGGCCACTGAGTCTCCTCATTACCTCTCTAAGAGGTGGGGGACATTACAGATCGCATGGGACAAAGAGAATACACAGATATAAAAGATTAGTAACCCGAAAATGAATAATACAAAACTAAAATAAAACCAGAATACTACTCTGCAAAAAATTATGAAATATGTATTCAAGCTTTATACCTTCGGATCTGACTTTAATGGCCGTATCTTGGGAAAAAAGAAACCTTTTCAAGTGAAAAGAAAAGTGTTCTTGAATGAAACAATTGCTACAGACACAATGGAACAGTCCTCTCAGCCCAGAAATGTATGAAAATGGAGATGAGACAACTCGACTTCACGATCTCAATCTACAACAGGAGCGAGTCTTCAAATAGGCTCTGATACCATGTTTGACAAAATAGGTATTCCAACAGAGAAAGAACACCTTAAGTAACCACTCACATAACTAGATCAAATATCAACACACCGATGTTTTCACGTGGTAAAACCCCTACGGGGAAATATCCACAGCCCCAACCAACACGACCACTTGAAGCAGTTTATTAATGAAAAAGAAAAAGATTACAGAGAGATTTACAAGAGAGTTTCTCACAATTGATCATTGGAAAATGACCCTCCATGCTCTTTAAATAGAGATCATGGACCAATCGGGTGTTAAGTCATATAGCAATGGCCATTAAGATCGAGGAGAGTATGAACCGTTAGATCACTCTATGTTGGAAACATATCGTGATCATCAGATGTCCTAACTACAAATGCATACTAATGAATAATAAAGAAACAAACTAAGAAACACACTTTTACCTAATGACACATTAGACCAAGTAGTTCTTAACTAACTCCTAAGTGTCCAAATATCCTAACAAATCATTCAATTTTATTTCAGTTTTCTACTTTTTTATTTTTGGGTTTCTACTCTTTTCAATCTGCATATACTCTTTTCCTCGTGATCTATGCGATCTTGGAAAATAAGAATCATAGGGGAAAGAGTTTTCCTGCCTACATATGCTCTTTGTCGTGTGCTTTGTGCAATATCGATAGATCATAAATAGAGGGAAAATTTGCATTTTCTGGTAAGCTAATCGAGATCTAACCCTTGTGGTCGTCAAGAAGCAATTTTTTTTTTCTGATGTAATTTTTTTTTTTATGAGCAGACTCTCTAAGGTCGTCTTCCACAACAACAACAACCACAATCCTCCTTCTTAACAATACAATGCGCGTTGCACTATCTCACTTGGTTAAAAGTTGCTTTATTAAGTAGAGGTATTGAGGTAAAAGTCCATGCATCCATTGTAAAGTGTATTTCATTTAAATTATAAAAGTGAATCACTATAAGAAGCTTTAATATTTTATTTTAAGTTATTTATTTTTGCATGCAACTTTTTTTATAAAGTAACTTCATTGTAAAAATGATCCCCACTTATTCTATAAAAGTGGATCACTTCATAAGCAACTTATTTGTAAAAGTGAAGTTATTAGAATGAGGGGTATCACCACGTGAACCAACTTCTACTTACCATGTGGATATTTAGTTACTATTTATGCCTTTTTTTCAAAAGGGCATAACTTTCACAGTTGAAGTCCGTTTTCCATGCCATTTTTTAAACAACCTTTGTTTTCTAGATCTTTCCATTCAAACCATCAGTTTCATATTTTTTCTGCATATTTTAATATGGATTCTCCCAATGATATTTTCCTTACTAGTACCAACCACTTCTCATGGAAATCCCATATGGATGATGTATTAATAAGTAAAGGACTGTACCATATTACCTTGGGAAAAGAAAAAGAACCCACTAATGATGATAGGTATGCCAAATGGGTTAATCAGAATGACAAAGAACATGGACTAATCAACATGTCCATCTCTCTTGATTTAAGGTTTCACCTTCAAGGAATTGAGGGCCTGGATAAAGTTTTGTAAAATCTTGAAGTTGCTTTTGGTAAACACAATATTATTTGAGCCCACCACATAGAATCTTAGATAATGACTTTAATTCCAAATGATTTCCCTTGCATTGAAGACTATTTATCTAAGTTCAAAATACTTTGAATTTTATGTAAAGAGTGTAAAATAGATTTGGACGATGAGAGTTGCATATATATAATTCTTGCGAATCTTGGTAATGCATATTTAATGTTTATATCTACCTTCTATGCCACCAGAGAAGATCTAGGGACTTCTTATCAAAACCCACTCTTGAGTCTTTTTTTGATGCTTTGACAAGAGAGAAAGATAAACTTTTGCAATTTGGAGTGATCAACACTACAGGTACCTCCAACAAAGTCTTAGTAGTCCAACAGAAAGATAAATCCAAGAATCCAAAGAAACAACATCCTCGGCAAAAAAACAAGCAAAGCAAGGGCCCCAAACCCTCTCTGCTAGCTTTCAATCCTAATGGTGACAAAGGATCAACATCTAAAAGTAAGAAGTATAGTGATAAACATTGCAACTTTTGTGGTAAAGATGGTCAAGTGGAGTCCAAATGTTTTGAGAAGATGGAATCCTTAGAAGCAATGATGAAGAATCACAATATCAATATTGATTCTTCTTCTCCTTCTTCTTTTCATGGACATGCACTTTCTGTTTCTGGTTTCTCCTTCAATGCAACTTCTACTTCTTCTTTTGATGAGTAACTTATTGATTCTGGAGCATCTTATCATATGGATAAGGATAAAGCCATATTTTCTACTCTAAATGAATGTAACATAAAGAAAATATTTGTTGGTGATGATAGATCTCTTAGTGTTGTAGGGTCTAGAACAATTCAGGTAGATAATGGTCATTTTAATGATGTATTATGTATTCCAAGTCTTTCCTCCAACCTTCTAGGAATATAACAGATTACTCATTCAGGTGAAGGTAAAACCATAGATTTTTCATCTCCCCAAGTTGTAATTAATGATTTAAAATATCCTAAGCATGTCCTCACAACTGAAATTATGGATGATATTACTAGGTTGTACAAGTTTTACAACTTTGGGTCTTCATCTTTGTCAGGTTATTTATATGTATAAATCCTTGGCATTAGTCCTATCAATCTAGGAGTTCATAGACTTCGAGGTGCAAGCATAAGAAATGCAGGAACAAATCATATTCTAGTCTATTCTAGCCTATGTTAGCAACTAATGCAGACAAAACACACTTCAGGTTGCAATAAATGAAATCAAATGACCTATCACTAAAGATATCAATCCAAATCACAAAGCAATCGAAGGAAATCAAAAGTAAATATCAGACACCTTAATCTCACATTCAACGATTTATATCAAGATGAACAAGGGCACTATATACTATGTCAAGATGTGTGGTCAATGCATGAGTATGTTTTATTATGGGATCTTGTTTAATTAATGACTACTTAAGACTTCAATGTGTGAGAGGATTAAAATACTTAAGATTGGAAATACAATCTATGAACAATAATTAGTTCATTGGATTGAGGTTTCATTAATGGCTTATAGTGCAATGTTTCACTTGAGGTTTAAGTGTTCCTACACTTGAGATATGATTAAATTATAAAATTGAATGAGTTCTAATCACTGCCATTTAAATTTTATGAGGATGCATACCATTCAATCTACCACCCAAATCAATCAACAAGAGTGTTGAACTCCTTCAAAATGTTACTGACCTAATCTTGGAATTGTGAGCTTAGAAAGGTAATGAGGAAATATAAAAACTAAAGATGCAGTTTTCTATGTCAAGTATGACAATTATTTAGTGGTGAAATTTCACTTTTTCATTCATATTACTTATCTCTGTGCAACTATGAATAAAAAATATTCTTTTCATTTATCTTAACATATAAAGAATAAAGTATTGAAAACCAATTGAAACTAAATTCTATGGGTTGTATTCAATCAAATCGATAAAATGGAAAGACAAATGGCATTGAAATCAAGTACTCACGCCACACAACTTGATCTAAGCTCGAGATATGCAACCTGTTATTTCAACAACTAATTAGTAAAATAATCATCGAGTTAATTGATGTGAAGAAAATAATGTAAGTAACTAAGCAATATGTTGAAGCATTAAACCTTAACTGAAACAATTAATCTTTGTTGTCTAATAATTAGAATTACAGTCCAAAACAAAGTATTTACATAAATAGAATAACACACACGACAAATTAGTTACCTAGATATGGTACTAGATTTTGCTATGTAGTCCAAGTTGGTGGGAAAATCAAACAAGACAACAAGCTACTTAGAATGCAGTATCACATAGTCACAATGAACACAACGATTAAGAATGTCTCTTTGGCATTAATCCATTACAAATTAAGTTACAAAAATAGTCCCCCTTCCTCTTCCCTTAGAGGCATTATTTATACAAAAAACTCAATGGGGAGGATAATACCCAACCCCCCAAACCAAAAATTGATGAATCCAATGAAATCTGATTTTACAAATTAATTCATTTTGGAAAACGGGCCACAACAACAAATTTGGGAAAACCCATATTAGAGAAATGACCATATCTCCTTGATACTACATTATTTGAAAAATCTCTTTGTGGGTCAGCTAAATTGGATCCTTCTTCACAAAACCCATGTCTCGAATTTCCATGGTTCTCCCTCATATTCCTGAAAATCACATCTTAAGGTTTCTATTTGCTAAGTTGGCACGTTTTTGTCTAAAAAACCTTGACCATGGTTGGAGACTTCTACGACTTGGGCACAAACCAAGGGACACATACCATACTAGAATCTAGATCTTTGAAACCCATGTGGTCATTTTCCATTTGAGCACATCCACGTATGCTAACAACCAAGCTCAAGTACCGGAAGTGAACTACTAGTACAAGAACATAACTGAGAAAATCATCATTAGTAAGATGTGTTATAGAAACCCAATCTAATTTACTAAAGATTTGGAAATCATAAAATATACAACTTTTAAGTCTTAAAGAAATGGCGAAATAACTTTTTAACATGAAAATATATGGTAATGGGGAAATAACTAGGTATATGGACGAGGCAAGGATAGTCAATGAAGTCAACTAATGAGTGTAAAATGTATCAAAACAATGGCCCAAAAATATTTTCCATGAGTTTTTCTTTCTCATAGAGATGACTTGAGCAAACTTTGGCATTAGCGGTTTGGTCATCTAAACTATCGTTCATTGCAACAACTATGTAATCAACAGATGGTGATTTTTCTTCCTCTTGTTTCCTGCAGAGCTAGTGTTTGTGCTGGTTATATTTTTGACAAACATCAATAGGACAATTTTGAAATACGTGGCTCTTGGCATGCCTCATCCTCTTTGCAGCTTGTTCACAGTGACTTGTGTGGTCCACCTTCTTCTCCTTGTTTTTCTGGGTACAAGTATTTCTTAAATTTCATTGATGACTTTTCCAAATGCTCTTGGGTTTACTTCTTAAAACTTAAGAGTGAAGTGTTTGAAAAATTTTTGGTCTACAAGGCCCTTGTAGAAAAACAATATGGACATCAAATTCAAAGGTTAAGAACAAATAATAGAGGAAAATATGTGAACAACAATTTTACAAGTTACTACATTGCACATGGCATCCAAATGCAACACACTGTTCCATATACACCACAACAAAATGGTGTTGCTGAGAGAAAGAACCACACATTAAAAGAAATGGATAATTGTATGATCCAATCTAAGGGATTAAGTCTAAAGTATTGGGTGGAAGCCATTAACTGTTCAAATTACATAGTAAATCACACTCCCACAAAGGATCTTAAAAATATAACACCAAAAGAAGCATGGAATAAAATTAAGCCAGATGTAAGTCACTTTTGTGTATTTGGTAGTGTAGCATGGGCTCACATTCCTGATGAGAAAAGGAAATCTTTACAACCTAAAAGTGAGAAGTGTATTTTTGTTGGTTATTCTGAAGATATCAAAGGTTACAGACTTCTTCAACCTCATTCCCATGAAATTATTATTAGAAGAGATTAAAATTGATGAAAATCTCTTGGCTCACAAGCCTAATTCGACGTTTGTGCCCTCTTCGACATGCAATGCATATTTGGAGTTTATGCCATATTCTATTCCTATTTTGGTTTCTTCTTCTTCAGATGATGACAGTGAGTATGAAAATACACCTCTGCCTACTCACATTCCTCTAGATGATTCCATTGAACATGAACCTACACCAAAACCATCGCTTCCTATATGGGTCCGTTTAACATGAGAAGCAACTGGTGATCTTGCAGATGATCCTTTAGATCAACACCAGACATGTTTAGAGTTCCAGTGAGCCTCTTCTCTTTTGGATCAAGTTTCAGAGACTGATGATCCAAATAAATTTGTAGAAGCTTCCATTCCTCAAGATTGGGATACAACAATGAATGAACAATATATTTCTTTAAAGGAAAATGATACTTGGGATATTGTACCTCTTCTGAAAGGAAGAAAACTTGTCAGATGTAAATGGGTCTATAGAACTAAGTATGCATCAGATGGAAGTGTTTAAAGACATAAGGCGCAGTTAATTTCCAAAGGATTCTCCCAAATTGAAAGAATTGACTTTAATGAAACCTTTTCCCCTATAGCCAAAATGAATTCCATCTGCCTTGTTCTAGCCTTTGCAGCCTCACATAAATGGGAGGTCCATCTAATGGATGTCAAATAGGATTTTTTGCATGGGGATTCGCAAGAAGAAATATACATGGAACAACCTCTTGGCTATATCCAGAATGACTCCATCCTTGTTTTCTACCTTAAGAAATCCCTCTATGGTCTTAAGCAAGCTCCTAAATATTGGTATGCTAAAATGGATACATTTCTTCTTGATACTAGATTTTCTAGATGTCACTCTGACCCTAATGTCTATACCAATGAAGTAGGAATCCATCTCATCATCCTTGTTCTTTATGTTGATGATCTCAACCTCACTGGTAGTGGCCCTATATTTTTAAACCATGTGAAAACTATCCTAGTTAAGAAGAAATTTGAAATGAACAACTTAGGATATTTTCATTATTTCCTTGGACTCCAAGTTTTGCAAACCAAGGAAGGAATTCTTATTTCTTAGTCTAAGTATGCTTGTGACATTCTTCGTCACTTTCACATGGAAGATTCAAAACTATCCCCTTCTCCCTTCCAATCTGGAGTCAATTTTATTGCCACCTGTATTTCTACCGAAGTTGATGCCACTTTGTACCATCAATTAGTTGGTATCACCTTATACTTGACTCATACCCATCATGATCTTTCCTTTTCTATTGGTCTTGTTTCCTGGTATATGAAAACACCCCATGAAATCCATTGGAAATTAGCTAAAAGGATACTTCGATATCTCCAGGGTATAGTTCAATTCAGGATACATTAAAACTAAGGGGGGACTCATTTATTGGTTTGTTTCACTGATTTAGATTGGGCCAATGACCTTGATGATCAAAAGTCTACTCCAGGAAATGTTTTTGGTCTTGGTTTAGGACCTGTGACTTGGTCCTATAAGAAACAATCGGATATTTCTCTTTCTTCAGCATAAGTAGAGTAAAAAGCAGTGAATAAAGCAAGTCAAGAAGCCATGTGGCTTTGACAAATCCTTTTAGAGTTTGGATTCCAACAAAAACATATGAAAACCATATGGTGCGAAAATCAGAGTGCCATCAAGCTCTCAAAATATCTAGTTCAACATCAACGTAGCAAACACATTAAGCTACACATGCACTTCATTATAAAACTCATTCATGATCAAGTTATTGAAGTTTTATTTGTCCCTATAGAAGATCAAGTTGTATACATTTTCACAAAGTCTCTTATAGAAGTGAAGTTTTCAAACTTCTATCTATGTTAGGAGTTCAATAAGTTAACATTAAGGGGGGATAAACTCTAATTCCTCCTTCCTTCTCCTATTATGTCTCCTTTGTAGATCCTTCAATCCTATCCCAAGTTGTTTTTAAGGGGGGATGTTAGGATATTTAGGCACTTATGAGTTAGTTAAATATCAAATTGGTCTAATTTGTCATTAGGTAAAAGTGTGTTTCTTTAGTATGCATTTGTAGTTAGGAAAACCAACAATCATGATATGTTTTCGATAATTCATATTCTCCTCGATATTAATGGCTGCATTGATCCATGGCTTAACACCATGTTACCCCCCTATGCCTATGGGTAACTAGAGGAGATCATGTCTAATGGTCCGCAATGGAGAGCATGATCCCGACCATGATGATGATTATCATGTCCATATATGGCAGCCCAGTAGCCCCCCTCATTCATATTTAAAACTATAGGTGCCTAGTAGCCATCGTCACAATGAGGTGTGTTAGTCCTTATTTCATGCAAAGTGTTGTGCTTAATTTTTCAGGAATGTGGATGAGGATCTTTCGTTGAATTTGGATAATAGATCACTAGTTTGAGAAATTGTGTCAATTTCTTTGTTTCACCTTGGTGGTCATCATTTGTGCCCTAGTCTTGTGTTGTCACCTCCTATGGAAAAGAGGTCCTACTGGGGGTCCCTCACAAGGGTAATGTTTCTTTCCCCACCATACTTAACATTTTCCATCCTAGAGCTTCTCATAGTGTACTAAACTTTGACATTGGGTCATGGTCCATTCTCTCATTAGAAGAGGGGATGAAGGCCCAAAGGTTGATTGCAGCTACTATTAAAAGAATAATAAAATGATGTTAAATAAATAAAAGAATGATAGCAAAAGGACTAACAAAATCCATTACAAACTTGATCTCTACTCTTTCAGTGCTCACCATGGCCCCACATACCAATTCTAAATATTGAAACCTTATAAAAGGGGACTTGAAAGTATGATAAAGCGGACTAGAAATATGGTTGATAAAGGGACTTGGAAAAAATAGTGGGTAAATATGGGGTAACTCAAGAGAAAGCACACCCTCCACAAAGGTTCTCATAGAAATGGATTTAATGACACCATAATCCATAAAGTAAGCCTTAAAACCATATCAATATCACACTTACTCTTGAAGAGTTTTTACTTTCCCTTTCACTCTCGGGACCTATCCCTCTACCTAGGTTATTTTATTTCATGTCTATGTGGCAGGCCTAATACGGTTAGATGAAGGCCCTCCCATACTTAAAATTGTCAATTCACATGGGGTCATACTTAACATATCTTCAGAAGAAATATATGCAGTAGAATAACACCAAAATATTGTATGAGATCATCAACAATCAAAGGCCATACTAAGGTCTAGGCTAGGATACAACTAGATGTAGACTAAGAAAGGTTCAAGCTCCAAGATGAATGAACAAGAAGCAGAACAAAGCACCTATGCAGAAATAGTTAGAGGTACTCAAGAATAAAATCACAGAGGAACTGGACCACCTAGAGAATTCAGAACACAAAACCAACAATCAACAACATCTCAAGAAGAAGTAGGCTTCAGAAGAGAAACACCATTTAGAATATCCCCTACATCCAGGTATCAAACTATTTTTCTTGGTTTATTCTATTCTTATAACAATTTTGGTTACAAAGCTACAAAATGTAGAGCCTATGCCAAGAACATAAGAAACTATGAAGGATATTCAAACAACATTTATCTCAAAAATTCACATGAAGCATAAAACATAAATCACAATAGTTTTGGTTCACTAAGTAATGAAATAGAGTGCTACAAGTGCAACAATTTTGGACACATGGCCAAACATTGTAAACAGATTGTTCCTCCAAAGGAACCAAAGAAAAATATCAACAATCATAAAAATAAATCAAAGCAGAATATCAACAATCACAAACAGGAACCACAAAAGATATGGTGAAGAAAGCATGATCAATTCAACACTAAAGAATGCTCACTTTCTCTACAAGCCCAACACAAGAAACGTGGGTGGTATGTTGACATCGGTTGTTCAAAGCATATGAAAAGTGACAAGAATAGGTTTCTGACCCTAAAGAAGGAACAAGATGGATCAATTTCGATTGGAAATGATAACTCATCCATAATAATAGGTAGAGGCACAATCAAGCTTGGAAGAAAAGATGCCAAGGCATAAAATGTTCTACTAGTCGAAGATATGAAGCACAATGTTCTATGTGTAAGTCAAAAGTGTGATCAAGGAAACAAACATTTTTTTGACTAAGAAAAATGTGAGATAAGAACATACGGATCAGGAAAATTGGTGGCTACAACTAGAAGAGCCCGAAACAACATGTATGTCTTGAATGAGATTGGAAGGGAAAAATGTTGTTTAGGAAAAGAAAATGAAAGTTGGATTTGCACACAAGGATGGGTCACATAAAATATAATAACCTTGTCAAAATCAACAAAAAGGAAGCAGTGAAAGAAATTCCTTAGATCTCAAAGCCAACAAATACTCTATGTGAGCATTCTCTACAAGGAAAAAAAACTAGGACCAAGTTCAAATCAAAAGAATACTCCGCGAAAAACCCATTGGAGATTGTACACACTGACTGTAACATCCCCAACCACCCATAGGTCGGGGCATGCTACCTTCAAGCCTGCCCTTGGACTTCTTTCTCTTACCGATACCTTTTTAAAATTTAAGGATCCATAAAAGAAAAGACTTTAATGACATGCACAACAGTAGTTAGCAAGCATGCATAGTCTAAAGATTCAATTAAATGATAATTTGATCCAGGTGGATATCGGTGGCCACCCACCTTTTCCGACTGGCTCAAAACAGTTTTCTGGCAATTTTGGCAATTTACTATTTTTAGCAGGTTTTACCTTCCGGGGCCATTTTGAGGGCCTAAATGAAGGTTTTTTGAGATCGAGGTTCTCAATTATATCTGAAGGCATAATTGAGCCCCCAAAATGAATCTCCTCGACGATACCTTTCCAACAAGCTATCGCACGCCTAAAACAAAGATCGTATGCAAAAGTTACGACCCCGAGAAGTTGATGTACTAACTTACCCAAACCGGGCCCACATGACTTTTGGCGCTTCATCTCCTAGGGTTAGGTTTTTGGATGTTTATGAATTTTGGCATTCTCGTCTATTGTAAAAAGGCCTCTAGAGCCTCATTGTAATCATCTTCTCACGGATGCAAGTAGCAGCCACATCTCTTCTCAGAGATAAGCTACCAGAGCCCTAGCTAGTTTATTTCCATTCTGTCTGTAAGCATATTTCAGTCATTTGTTATTAATGAAATGAAGTCTTATTTCCACTGTATCTATGCGTTTATGTGTATTTCTGTATTTCATTGTGTTCCTACATAAATCCGGATCGTAATTAAATATACATCGTAATACATTCCTACACAGATAATAATATCACAACAGAGAGGACTTATCTTTATACAAAGGCGACACCAACTGGTTACAGACCAAGGACGTTCCACCCAATTGTAGACACCACTATTCCAAATCTCAACAACAATGTCACCCCCGAGCCAAGGCTATGAATCCATAAGGACGGTTCCAGAGTGTAGTTGGGTTCCCAAACTAGTCATCTCTCAATCTCTCCCAAACTAGTCATCTCTCAATTTCTCACAGGTTTTCCAACACCCACAACAACCCAAGTACCCAACTCTCTTGTACCCAGCCTGTATAGATCCAAGAGAGTGGACCTCCACCCTTCTCTTCCATGCAGTCCCTCAAGCAGTCCCTCTCCTTTATTTTGGGGCCTCCAACATAGCTGGTCTGAAATATCAAAGCTAGAACTATCAGGACTCGCAGTTGTGATCAAAACAGGGCACATGACAACGCATATTAGACATGCAGGCCCCAGGTCACGGCTGTATTGCACCAACGACCATTACAACAAACTATCACGTGGCTAATTCTTCAATACTTCAGTTCCCTTTCTCAAAGCCAAGACGTAGATGATGGATGGATAAATGAATGGGTAAGTGAGTGCATGGAAGTGCATGAGGGAAATGAAGGAACATACATGAAATCAACGAACAAGCCAACAGTCCCACGACCAACAACCAATGACCATCGACCCCCGACCAATGATCAACCCCACAACTAGATCGGGGATGGGTTTAAGTATCTCTCATGGAGAATCAAGAACCTCTTGGCCTTCCCCAAGAATCTTATGTAACCTATCCCTTCCCTTAGATAAAAAGGGGTAATTAGAATAAGAATAAACACTTAGCCCCTCAAGACCCCTCTATTGTGGAATCATAGCCCTCTATAACTCTAGTCCTTGTCTGTCTAGCAACTAGCCATGCATTTATTATTAATAATGATAAAAAACATTACATGTCTTGGGCACACTGACCTTTTAATAATTATAACAATACATTATTTAAAATGGGGGTTCAAAACCTGGGGTGTTACATCCCCTCCCCCTTATTTTGGCATTGTCCTCAGTGCATATACAAAATAGAGATCAAAATCTCAAATTTATTCAAAAAGATGCGGGTACTCTGCCCTCATGGCATATTCATGCTCCCAGGTAGCATCTTCAGGACCATATCAGGTCCATTGAATTTTTACTAGCTCTATAACTTGATTCTGGAGAATTTTGACTTTTTTGTCCAATACACGCACTGGCTGAACCTGAAAATATCCCTCTGTCTCTACCTGAATCAGACGCCAATAAATAACATGTTTAGGATCATGTACATATTTATTTAGTAAAGAGACATGAAATACATTATGCACATTCATGGAAGAAGACAAAGCAAGCATGTATGCAACTGGCCGTATTCTGTCCAATATTTCAAATGGACCACAGAATGTGGCTGCCAGCTTTGTACAACTACCCAATTTCAAAGAGATTTTCTTGGGCTTCACTTTCAAAAGTACATGCTCCCCTACTTTAAACTCTCTAGTTGTCCTATTGTTGTCTGCATAAACTTTATATCTATCGTAAGCTGCCTTTAAATTCTACTTGATCTTGACCACCTGGTCCTCCATGTCCTTGAGCAACTCCGACCCAAGTACCACTCTATCTGCTAGGTTTTCCTAGCTTACTGGATTATCACATTTCCTACCGTACAAGGCTTCAAATGGGCTCATTCTCAATGAAGCTTGATACCCATTATTATATGCAAACTCAACCAAGTGTAAGTAATCTTCCCACTTAGATGGCTTATCCCTCATATACATTCTCAGCATGTCTTCAATTATTCGATTGACTCTCTCTATTTTCCCATCTATCTGGGGATGATATGTTGTGATAAAGTTTACATTTGTGCTAAATCATTTAAACAATCCCCTCCATAAATTGGAGGTAAACTTTGTATCTCTGTCTGAGACAATTGTCCTAGGTATTCCATGCAACCTAGCAATTTCCTTCATGAAAATTTCTGCAATATTAGTTGTTGTATGTGTTGTCTTCATAGGAATAAAATGAGCAGCCTTTGTTAATTTTTCAACCACCACCATGATTGAATCATGTTGCTTATTCGCTCTTGGTAATCTCGTGCTAAAATCCATGGTGATCACTTACCATTTATTCTCTGGAATTGGCAATGGTTGTAGCAAACTCGCTGGGTGCCTATGCTCATCCTTCGCCTTCTGACATTCCATACATCGAGCGATGTAATCATCAACATCCTTCTTCATTCCCGACCAAAAGAACTGGATTCTTACTACTTTAATTGTTTTCTAGTAACCAATATGTCTAGCATAAGGAACACCATGCATTTCCTTCAGTACCAAATTAATCAGTTCTCCAAAACTAGGAACATATATTCTATTTTTATGCATGAGTAATATGTATTCCTTTATCTCATACTCCTTTATTTTCTGTTGTACATCTCCTTGCTGTAAGTTTTCCTTTATCTATAGGTAATGTTGGTCTGTACCAAGACCATCTAAAATTCTGCTCTTTAAGTCCGACTGATGCATACTAACAACAGTAGCATGCATGATATGCACTCTTCTACTAAGTGCATCGGGAACTTTATTCTCTTTTCCCTTTATATGCTTGATATTGAAGTCATGTTCACTTAAAAATTCCAGCCATCTTATTTTCCTGGCATTCAAGGTCGGCTGTTCAAAAAAATACTTTAGGTCAATATGGTATGTCCTTAATTCAAATTTCTTCCCCATGAGATAATGCCTCCACATTCTCAAGGCATGAACAATGGCAGCAATTTCCAAGTCATGGGTGGCATAGTTCCTCTCATGTTCCTTAAGATTTTTGGACTCATATCCAATGACATGTCCATTTTGTGTGAGGACTCCCCCAAGTCCTTCCTTACATGCATCTATACATAACAAAAAACTTTCATTTGGGTCAACAATTTTTAACATAGGTGCACTAGTAAGTAATTCCTTCAACATATTAAAATTATTTTCACACTTGAGTGTCCATTCAAATTTAGTTCCCTTCTTTTGCAAATAAGTGATGGGATGGGAAATCTTAGAGAACCCTACTATGAAACTTCTGTAGTAGCCAACTAATCCTAAAAAAGATATGACGTCTAACACATTTCTGGGTGTTGGCCATCCTCTAATGGCTTCGATCTTCTCTAGATCTACTGCTATGACCTGCTTTGAAATAATGTGTCCCAATTAATCGATTTGCTTTTGATAAAAAGAACACTTACTCAACTTGGCATACAACTGATGTTATCTCAATACTTGCAATACCAGTCTTAAGTGATGTTCATGCTCCTCTTAAGACTTAGAATAGATAAGTATGTCATCCAGGAATACTATGACAAACATATCCAAATAATTCTTGAATATGCCATTCATTAAGCACATGAACACAACTAGTGCATTGGTTAGTCCAAATGGCACCACTACAAATTCATAATGCACATCCTTGGTGCTAAAGGCTATCTTATGAATGTCTTCTTCCTTGATTCTTACCTGATGGTATCCTTCCCTCGGGTCAATTTTTGAAAATATCTTTGCTCCTCATAGTTGATCAAAGAAGTCATCAATTCGGGGTAGAGGATACTTGTTCTTTATAGTGTACTTGTTCATCTGTCAGAAGTCAATACATCCTCAAGGTTCCATCCTTCTTTTTGACAAAAAGTATTGGTGCTCCCCAAGGTGAAACACTTGGATGTATGTACCCTTTCTTCAAAAATTCCTCCAACTTCATTTGTAATTATTTTAACTATGGTGTGCTCATTCTGTAAGGTGTTTTTGACCCCAGGGAAAATCCTGATACTAAATCAATTGAGAAATTTATCTCCCTTCTTGGTGGCAATCCAGGTATTTCTTGGAATACATCTTCAAATTCCTGTAGTACCTAGAAATCTTCGAGGCTTGGCCCCTTTGTATTATCTGGCTCTTCGACATGAGCCACATACAATTGACATCCTTTCCTAAAACATCTTTTTAGCTGTAAGGCTGAAATATCCCTTATAGAGATGGGCCTTGGAACTCCTTTCACAGTGCTCTGTTTTCCATTTCCATCAAGACATGTAAATGTCTTGTTATGACAATCTAAGACATCATGATGTTTGTCCAACCAATCCATTCCAATCAGAATATCATAAGACCCCAATGGTATGATATTTATATCAATACTAGTATTCATGCCATTAAGACTTATGGAACAACTTCTGACCATATCATGGATTCTTCTTTTGGTTCCAGTGGCTAACTGAACCAAGATTGCTTTTCCAAGTTTACTTTTCTCCAAATGTAATCTATCCACTATATGAGGATCAATGTAGCAATGACTTTCTCCTAAATCAATAGAAATAGCAACATTTTGATTTACGATCTTGCCTTCCACCTTGATCATCTTGGACTGGTACTCTGCTTGTCGATCATCTGAAGCTACATAGATCCTTCCCATGTCTTCGACTGTTGTAGCCTCTTGGATGTTGTGCATGTTGGATTAATAAGAGGGGGGTGAATCAATAATAGCATAATTATAATCCTTTTTCTCCAAATAATCCAAGTATTATATCAATGTAGAAATATTATCCAATAATGAGCAATAAGAAATGAACAATTACATACATACACAGTACACCAGTGTTTTACGTGGAAACCCAAATCGGGAGAAAACCATAGAATGTTTTTTCTTATATGTCTTGAAGAATTACATTCATTGGAAGCACCAACTTACTTTGTTTTCTAGCTGCAACTGGAAGGAGACTCCAAACCCCTAGTTTCTAAGGCTACAACCTGAGGGAAGATCCAACTCCCCAATTCTCTGGCTACAACCAGAAGGAGGCTACAACCCCCTAAGTTATTCGGCTACAATCAGAAGGTGGCTACAACCACCTATCCTTGCCTCGTCCAACTGCCCTGAAGTAAAAGTAGAATGATGGAACCACTGTCAAACTATCACTGTGAGATATACCACTGTAAACATGTACCAATAAACCTAAACCATGCATCTGCCTGTACCTCAACCTGTAATCAACCTGTACCATAAACAAGTGCATCAACCATGCACCAACCTGTACCAAAAAATCTGTAATCAAACTGTACCATAAACAAGTGCATAAACCATGCAACAAGTATGTACCAATCATGTTTCAAGTACTCATCAACTATGACTCAACAATATGTACCAACATCATCAACTATACACCTCATGTATGTGCCAACTCATCAACTACTTATCTCAAGCATGTACCCAACTTGTACCTCAACCAAAGGCCCTCAACAATTTTATCATCCAAATATGATTTGTAACTTTGTAATAGACCTGGTGTATATGATCACATACTTGCAAACCTTCCTTAACTTGAACAACAAGAAACTAGCATTTTCATCAAACGTTACTTTAGTCTCACAAGAATAGTTTTGGATTAGTCAACAACCCTAACTTGAAATAATAATAAATTTGTAACTATAATGAATAAATATATGAAACTGATACACAATGTTATTCAGTATTTTTATGCAATTCCTCCAACTTTCACTACTTGGAACCTCTCAGAAAAGGAGTTATGGAAAAAATAGCACACCTTTCTGAATTCTGGATTATTCTAGAGAGCAACCTTGTAGAGTGTTCCTCGCATGGAATATTCATTGAATTGATATAAAATTGTTACACATAATACTATAGACTGTAATATAACCAACACATTTGGTCTTACTGAATTTGGATATTTTATGAATAATTTATGATGTTTTTACTCGAAACACCTGGTTTTGACTAGTTTCAGGACTAGCCACAAACCCTATTTTCCACGGAGTGTAACTCCAAAAATACAACGACCCACAAGATGAATTTTTTACCAAAGATAATTGGATATGTTTCCTCAATGGAATACAAATTTCACAATCCGAATCATTCTAGAAAAAATTTTATTGCGAAAATGGTGAGATGACTTGAAAAAAACATACCTTAGAAAGAATCATCAAAAGAATTTATCCTTCCTTGAATTCCGGCCTTCTTTTCTTCAATTTCCTCATAAATTCAGCTGAGATATAATTTGGTTACCTCATAAAACTATAGGTATTAAATATTCTCAAGTGTGATTCAAATGAGAGAGCCTTGCCTCTTATTTATACTCTCCAAGTAGCTTCCTTAAAAACATCTTCTAGGTCACTTTGCCCACTTTCCTTATTTTAGGGTTAGCCTGCTTCTAATTTCTCCATTACATTTATTATTTAAATAATTTATTTTGTATTCACTTTGATTTATAGTACACTCATCATTTAAATTTATTATTTACCTTCTAAAACCTCTTAAACCACTTTGACTACTTTGACCTTTTGGGGCTTCAAGCCAACATATGAGGGTCCTCCAACTTCGTAAGGGCATAACTCTCAAACCGTGAGGAGTTATGTGATGTTCCACATACCACCAGAAATGACATGACATGTACTATCCATATAGAATATTATTACCTTAAAATATATCAAAACTCATACCATTATCCATCAAACAAACTTGGGTCCATTACCCAAACTTGGGTTCTCCAACTTCACATGGTCATAACTCTCTAACTGTGAGGATTTATGTGACGTTCCACATACCAATGGAAATGGCATGACAAGAGATATGAATCTAGGATAGTTTCACTGAAAAATTCATTGTCCTTCATCTCATTATTCCACCATTAAGCATGGTTTTTCTCACTCCACAAAGTGTCTTCCCGTGAGGGCTTTCACCATAAGCAGACCACTTTGGAGTTCATGCATATTTACTTCTTATCAACCATGACAAGAAAATAATGAGTCATCTTTACATTAAACAAACTTGGGTTCATTACCCAAACCTCTGTGCTATGGGGATTTCTTCAAGGGTTGACATCAATGACAACCAACCTTAATCAACAATCTCCCCCTTTGGTATTGATGGAAACACTCTGATGCAACACTGAAATCAGATCACTCATGCTCTCTCTGGAACCATGCCTCTGTCCTCTGCATATGATAAATCTCTCCCCCTTTGTCATCAATGGAAAAGGTATCTTTCCATCCGGGGCTCCTCCCCCCAACTGAACTGTCCTCTTAAGGTGCTTCCTCATGTAAATGTAAGACATATAAGATACGCATTCAAAAAGAATTCATTTTGGAGTATAAATAACTCCAAGTCTCTGGTGAAGATATTGAAAGGCTTCCCGTGGAAGTGGTTTTGTGAAGATGTCTGCCACTTGTTCTTTTGTGCCCACATACTCAACCCTGATGTTCTTTTCAACAATCTGCTCCCATAGAAAGTGATACTTGATTGGAATGTGCTTCGTCTTGGAGTGCATCACGAGGTTCTTCGAGATACTTGTTGGAGTGCTATAATTATAGGTAACTCGATTCTTTGGCTGATGATTTGGCATTGCTCCCATGATGAATAATTTTGGCTCGGTTGACCCCTTTTTCCCCTCCATTCATTTCGCCTGATCCTCCATCACTCTGTTGCATCGTTCATCCACCGTTGCGCCCTTCAGTCCCTCACCCTTCATTCCTTCACCCCTTCGCCAATTTTATCCCTGCATGAATAAATAAACTTAGGTTAAAAGAAAAATCAATTGGTTAATAATGTTAGTAATAAGTTTAGTGTAGTTAGAATAGGTTAGACTAATTAATAATAAATTAATTATTGATTAATTAATTAATTAAGTTAGCTTGTTAGTAATTAATTAATTGTTAATTAATTAAATGAGTAATTAAGTTAGTAGTTAGGTTAGTTAGAATTAAATGTTGACATTAATCAAAAAATAAAAACAAATTACAACAAACAAACAAAAATGATAAAACATATAATAATTAATTAAAAAACAAATTAAATAAAAAACATATGATAAAACATAAACATTAAAAACAAATAAAAAAACAAAACGTAAACAAATAAATAATAAAACAAAACATAAAAGAAAAAACAATATTAAAAAGCATAAAAACTAAAAAATACTTTAGCCTAAGTTTCTACCCACCCTTCCCGTNCATCAACTCAAGGGGGGTCCGATATGAGTTGTTTCCTGAAACCACTCCTAGACACATGGCATATCCACAAGCCATCGGACCCCTCCCCCCCCGTTAAAACCACTTACCACCTCAGGGGGGTCTGGAATACCACCTTTTCCCAAAAACCCGCTTTCCCCAATTTTTTAAAAACAACCCATTTTTGCCTGTTCAACATGTTATCTTCTGAAGCCGGTTCCAGGAAAAGGAAAATGAATTTTGAAAAACCAAAGAGTTTTTTCTCTGTAACAGGATGAAGAACAAAAACCTCTCTCAGTTTTTGCACAGGTGCCACCAGTTGGGATAATCAAAGCCATCTTCGAGCCCCATTTTTTCATTTTTTCATTTTTTCCGTTACAATCCTGATTTTGCGGGGGCTATTTCAACGAGATGGAGGCGAATTTGGAGAAAAAAAAGGAGTTTTTTGTCCAAAACATTCTCATCTAAAATAAACTCCTTCATTTGTTTGCCAGGTGTCATAATTAAAGATAAACAAATGTATGAGTGGACCCATTTTTTGCAGAAATTCAACCCATCTTTCATGTCAGACAGTTCAGGATTTTTAGGGACTTTTATTCCTATTTTTAATTGAGTTGGTTGAATTCGACCTCCTGAGCCTGGGGAGAGTCCTTTACATATATTGTAATAATAAAAATGCACAAGGGTTGATCGTTGAGCTCTGGTTTCATGCCCCACAGGGAATACTTTGTAATTCTCCAGAAGATTTTCCAGAAATAAAAGTTGTAGCTGCAGGATTCTTGTGTTAGACTCACTGGTGATGTTTTTCCTCTCTGGGTAACTGTCTTCTTACTATTTAAATCCATTTGATGTTTCCCCTGATCCAATCATTAAAAGAAATATTAATAACATAACATGTTTTTTTCACTCTGTTTATGGTCTTTTAATGATCTGCATGTTTTCGTCTGAAGTTGAGCATAAGAATTCTTAGTTGCTCCTCTGTTTGATGGATTTTCCCTTCTTTTCCTCTCCTCCACTTTCAATTAATTCATTTTTATCCAACACTATTTCTATCTTGCCCTATGGAGACAATCTTTTACATCCAAGATAGATCCATTTTCAGAATGGTAGACCCCATGGCCCAATGAAAATTTGAGTTTTCAATCTCCCAAACATACCAAATCCATAAACAAACCCATGTTCTGCATAACTAGACTAATATCTTATTTCAAACAAATATAAATCAGATAGAGAGATTCCTCTCTGAGTCTTGGAGGGCTATATCCAAGACTCGAAGTGGTTTTGATGTTGCCTATGTGACTGCCTTCACATCCTTGGGCAAATTACAGAGTGATAACAAAATGGTGACCATACTGGGGAACTTTCCCCAGTAGTACACTTCAAAGTTCTAGATCTGATCACTGATGGTGGACAATGAAAAGACACAAGAAGGCTGAGATCATTCACTTGGCGACTCCAATCTCCAGATCAGTTCCAATTCGAAGACTCCACTAGAGGAAGAACCTGAAGCATTACCAAGTAGCCTAGAAAGAGCAGGTATTCAAGTCTCAATTATATTCAAGATGTTATAGGATTTTTCAGTAATTATCTTATCTCTTATTCTGATCCTGGTCAAGAGTACAATGCTGAAGTTTACATTGATCATTTGCAAATTGATGAGCTTCCACAGACTAAGCCCAAAATTGTGGATCATGTACATACTCATACACATGTGCACATCCCAGATGCACCTGTAGAAATCCTAGCGAGACATAAGCCTCCTTCTTTATATCCTACTCTTGCTAAACCTCTAGATGGTTGTAAGCCTCTTGCTTCACCTCTTGTACCTGCCAAAATCCCATAAAGATACAAGCCCCTATATTTTCCTCCTATCCTCCACGACCTCCCTACAAATTACGCCAATAATTTGCCCAAGTTTGATGGAGAGAATGCCAATATTACTGCTAAAAACACATCCAGAGGTTTGAAGATTTCCTTGACCTTTATGAGGTTGAAGATGACGATGTCTATATCAGGATGTTTTCCTTGTCTTTGCAAGGTAAAGTTAAGAATTGGTTTAAGGGTCTTCCAGCTACAATCATTAGCAATTTCCATCAGTTTGTAAAAAAATTCTTAGATCGATGGGTGATCATGAGAAATGTTTTTTCTCATCCTAGAAGAATATGACCATTTGAAAAGGCAACTAGGGGAGACAGTACCTCAATTTTCAGCAAGATTCAATAAGGTATATCATGCAATGCCTGATGATATAAGGCCACCCTCAGGATCAACTCACTTGCATTACCCAGATGCCTTCGATCTTGAGATGGCATTCCAGTTAAGAGAAAGAAACACTATAAGCCTTGAAGAAATACAAAAGGTTGCAATTGATGTGGAAGATAACATGCTGAACCGAAAGGCAAAGTTAAAGGTAGAAGATAAATATAGAATAGAAGAGGAACAAATGACATCTTCAGAAGTGAAACTAGATGTTATGGCAAACATTGTAAGAGAGATGATGCAGAGGATTAGTAGAAAATATGAACTTGTTTTTCAAAGACCACATGTCCCATTAATGCCAGAAATGGAAAGGATCAATGTCCCCAAACACCTTGCAGCCCAACCTCAGTATTCTGAACCACCAAAGGATTATTTCATGTATTCAATTCACAATACAGTCGAAGATGAAGCTTAAAATCAGAAGATGGAGGAAGATTCTCCTGATATGATATACATGTTTAATGACATCTCATTCATGGATGATTTACCCAAGATTGATCGGTATGATGAATATTACATTCAAATGGATTTTCCAAAGCAATCAACAACATACTGTTGGGAAGAAGAAAATCATTTGCAATCCTAGAAAGACAATCAATTTGTACATGGAAATTATGACAACAATGATCAAAGTGCAGAAAATCTCAGAGTAAGTGGAAACACGCTTCCCTTATGTTTCTCATCTTTTCAATTTCTAAAAAGAAACTTTAGGCAAGTTGTAAATAGTGAAGACATAAAATTTTCTGATGAGTCAGTAAAGGATGTCATTGATGACATGAGATCTGTCTTAGACCCAAAATCACAGTCACTAATTTCCCTTGATTTTCAAAGTCCAAATGGAAGTCCAAAGCTCGAAACAAGATTTGAATCAGTTGAATGTAATTTTGTACCATTAGATTATAATTCATTTCAAATTTTGAAGGATACTCTTGAACAAGTGGTGAAGGATAAATACATAGAAATCTAGAACCTGTCATGTGAATCAATGAAGCAATCTTGTCAATCCTTTCAGGATCCCATAGTAGCGATTTTAGATGATATGTGTAGTCAGGAGCTTGTTTTGACATTCAATTATGGGCTGAAAAACTGTTATGATATTGACATGATCAGGCAATCAACTTCATGGTCTTTTTCAACAGAAGTCTCATTACAAATCCCACCGTAACATTTGTAGCCATATCAGGAATTTTTTGAGGATCTAGACAACATAAATATAGTACCAAATCATGAGTTTGAATTGGTTGAATTTGAACATTAGGAGATAGGTCATGTTTATCATGATCCTGTAGTTGTCTATATGGAGGATTTTTTCTTTTCAGAATACCCATTGATTCCCAAAGTCTCTGGAATTGTCCATAGACGTAGGGCTTTGTGTTGTAAAGATCAGGTTGGAAATCAGTATGTGTTGCACGTGGAAGTTCTATTTCTGATATTGTTTGAGAACATTGGAAGAATAGAGTTATTAGAGCAACTGCTTGACTGGTTTCACTAGCATTATTGTATCATTTAAAACCACAAAATTATCAGTAGTATAGGGTAGGTAGCAGTTTTGAATAAGCTCAACTCCTTGAGCATCCCTTCCAACAATTTTTCAATTTCAACTTTCAATCTTCAGTTTGATGTGGTACAAGTTGACAAATAAGATTTTGGAATCAACCCAATGAATAAATCACCGGTTTGCGTGTTCAAAATTTAGTGGTTTTTGACACCTCCTGAAAAAGATTTCATCCCCAGGTGGAGCATATGTTGGATTCCTATAATTACAAGTAACTCGATTCTTCAGCTGCTGATTTGACATTGCTCCTATGATGAAGACTTCTGGCTCAGTTGACCCCTTTTTCCCCTCCATCCATTTCATTTGATCCTCCATCACCTTGCTACATCCTTCATCCACTGCTGCACCCTTCAATCCTTCACCCCTTCGCCAATTTTATCCATGCACGAATAAACAAACTTAGGTTAAAAGAAAAATCAATTGGTTAATAATGTTAGTAATAAGTTAAGTGTAGTTAGAATAGGTTAGACTAATTAATAATAAATTAATTATTAATTAATTAATAATTAAGTTAGCTTGTTAGTAATTAATTAATTGTTAATTAATTAAATGAGTAATTAATTTAGTTAGAATTAAATGTTAACATTAATCAAAAAATAAAAACAAATTACAACAAACAAACAGAAATTATAAAACATATAATAATTAATTAAAAAAAAATTAAATAAAAAACATATTATAAAACATAAACACCAAAAACAAATAAAAAAATAAAACATAAACAAATAAATAATAAAACAAAACATAAAAGGAAAAACAATATTAAAAAACATAAAAACTAAAAAATACTTTAGCCTAAGTTTCTACCCACCCTTCCCGTGCATATCAGACATCCCCCCCCCCTCACGTCACATCAGCTCAAGGGGGGTCCGATATGAGTTGTTTCCTAAAACCACTCCTGGACACATGGAAGATCCATAATCCAGTGCTCCCCCCCCCCTAAAACCACTTACCACCTCAGGGGGGTTCAGAATACCACCTTTCTCCAAAAAACAACTTTCCCTATTTTTTTTAAAATCCGCCCATTTTTGCCTGTTCATCATGTCATCTTCCTAAGACGATTTCGGGAAAAGGAAAATGAATTTTGAAAATCCGAGAGAGTTTTTTCTCCTTAACGGGATGAATAAAAAAAACCTCTCTTAGATTTTTCACAAGTGAGACCAGTTGGGATAATTAAATCCATCTTCGAGCCCCAATTTTTCAGTTTTTCATTTTTTCTATTATAGTCCTGATTTTGCGGGGGTAGTTTCGGCAAGTTGGAGGCGAATTTGGCGAAACAAAAGGATGATTTTGTCCATAATATTCTCATATACAATAAAATCCTTCATGTTTTTCCCAGTTTTCATCATTAAAAAGAAGCAGATGTCTGAGTGGACTCCTTTTTTGCATAAATTCGGCTCGTCTTTCATGGCGGACAGTTTAGGATTTTTAGGGATTTTTATTCCTATTTTTGGCCGATGTGGTTGAATTCGAACTCCTGAGCCTGGGGAGAGTCCGTTCCATATATTGTAATAATAAAAATGCACAAGGGTTGATCGTTGAGCTTTGGTTTCATGCCCCATAGGGGATACTTTGTAATTCTCCAGATGATTTTCCAGAAATAAAAGTTGTAGCTGCAGGATTCTTGTGTTAGAATCACTGGTGATGTTTTTCCTCTCTGGGTAACTTTCTTCTTACTATGTAAATCCATTTGATTTTTTCCCTGATCCAATCATTAAAACAAATATTAATAACAAAACTTGTTTTTTGCACTCTGTTTCTAGTCTTTTAATGTTCTGCATGTTTTCGTTTGAAGTTGAGCATAAGAATTCTTAGTTGTTCCTCTGCTTGATGGATTTTTCCTTCTTTTCCTCTCCTCCACTTTCAATTAATTCAATTTGATCCAACAATATTTCTATCATGCCCTGTGGAGACAATCTTTTACATCTGAGATAGATCCATTTTCAGAATGGTAGACCCCATCGCCCAATGAAAATTTGAGTTTTCAATCTCCTAAACATACCAAATACATAAACAAACCCATGTTCTACATAACTAACCTAATATCTTATTTCAAACAAATTTAAATCAGACAAAGAGATCCCTCTCTGAGTCTTGGAGGGCTAGATCCAAGACTCAAAGTGGTTTTGATGTTGCCTTTGTGACTACCTTCACAGCCTTGGGAAAATTACAGAGTGATAACAATACTGATGGCACTTGTATTATCACAATAGATTGGAATGGGCTCATCATACTCAACCTATATATCTGTCAGAGTTTGTTTCATCCAAAGAACCTGTGTACAACATGATGCTGCTGCAATATACTCTGCCTCGACTGTAGATAAAGATATTGATGATTGTTTCTTGCTTATCCATGATACCAAACACTCACCTAAGTAGAACACTGCTCCACTGGTGCTTTGTTGATCATCAATACAACCTTTCCAATTTGCATCTGTGTAGGCAATAAGTGATATATTTTTTCCTTTTGGGTACTATAATCCAAACTCTTCTATTCCTTTGAGATATCTGAAAATCCTCTTTACTTATAATACATGTGATTCCTTTGGTGCTGCTTGAAATCGTGCCACTTGTCCAACTGTCTGCATTACATATGGTTTGGATGCTGTCACATATAGTAGGCTACCAATCATTGACCTGTATTGCCTCTGATCTGTATACTTCGAATCATCATCTTTTCTCAACTTGTAACTAGTTTGCATGGGAGTGATAACTAGTTTGCAATCTTCCATTCTGAACCACTTTAGCATTTCTCTAATATACTTGGTTTGAGAAATAAAAATTCCTTGGTTGCTTTGACGTATCTGAAGTCCCAGAAAGAAATATAGTTCTCCAAGTAACGACATTTCAAATTCATTCTGCATATCTTTTGCAAATTTCTGGCTTAACCTGTCATCATCACTACCAAAAATAATATCATCAACATAAACTTAAACTAATAAAATGTTACCTTGACTTACCTTGATATAGAGGTTGTTGTCTGCACTTCCTTTTCTGAACCCTGCCTGTTTTAGATACTTATCCATTCTAGAGTACCATGATGCTCTAGGAGCATGTTTTAGACCATACAAGGCCTTCTTTAATTTACACACATAATCTGCATTCTTTGACAGTTGAAATCCTTTTGGTTGTTCAATGTAGACTTCTTCTTCAAGTTCCCCATTCTAGAAAAGTTGATTTTACGTTCATATGATACACTTTAATATTTTTGGAGCATGCATAAGATAAAAGCAAATAGATTGCTTCCATTCTGGCAACTGGGAAAAATGTCTCTTCAAAGTCGATTCCTTCAATCTGTGCATATCCTTTACATACCAATCTAGCTTTGTTTCTTGTAACCTGTCCATCTTCATTCAATTTATTCCTGAATACCAACTTTGTGTCGATCACATTCTTATTCTTTGGTCTTGGAACCAGTTCCCAAGTGTCATTTTTCTCTATTTAATCCAATTCTTCATTCATGGCCTTATTCCAAAATTCATCCTTCTTGGCTTCTTCAAAATAGTTTGGTTCAATTGTAGATAAGAGTGCTAGCTGTGTTTGTTCTGGTGAATGGATTTTTCTTCTAGTCTCAACTTCTAGATCTTTGTTTCCAATAATCTGATCTGAAGAATGATTGTTCTGTACTCGTTTGCCAGGTGTCTTTGGAGATACTTGTTGAACTTGATCTTCTGTTTTTGTCAGATTCTCTTCATCTTCCTCTTCTACTTCATCTTCCGCTTCTTCTTCAAAAAGTTGTTCCATTGATTTGTTTTCTTCTTCCTTTGATTCTGGTCTTCCTGTTTCATCAATTTTTACGTTGATGCTTTTCACAACTTTGTTCAATCTTAGATTGTAACACTTGTATTCTTTTCGTGTACTTGAGTAACCAACAAGTACTCCTTTGTCCACATGAGAGTCAAAATTTCCCATTCTTCCATCTTCTCTTTTTATGTAGCATTTTCTTCCAAAAACTCTAAAGTGCTTCACATTTTCTAGTCTTCCTTTCCATAGCTCGTAGGGAGTTTTATCAGTGTTGTTTTTAAGCATTACTATTTTTTGAATGTGAATTGTAGTATGCACTACTTGTGTCTAAAATATATCTGTCAATTTGGAATCCATTAGCATTGTTCGAGCCATTTATTGTACTGTCCTATTCTTTCTTTCAACAACTCCATTCTGTTGAGGTGTCCTAACAACGAAGAATTTCCTTTTTATTCCATGACTGCTGCAGTAGTCCATAAATTCCTTTGAAGTGAACTCTCCTCCATTACCAGATCTCAAGCATTTAATTCTTGTATCCATATCATTTTCAACCATTTCCTTGTGGATATTGAAGTTTTCAAAAGATTTTGACTTGGTCTTGAGAAATCAAACTGCAACCATTCTTGTATAATCACCAACTAATAACATAAAGTATCTCTCACCTTTTAAGCCTTTTGTTGTAGTTGGTCCAACTAGATCAATATGCACAATTTCCAATGGTCTTGTTGTTGAATATTCCTTTGATTTGAACCTAGTATTTGTTTGCTTTCCTTTTTGACAATGCTTGCATAAAGTGTTGGTTGGTTTCATGATCTGGGGAATTTCTCTGATTGCTTCTCTTTTGCTGACTTTGACAAGGTTATCAAAATGCATTTGACCCATTCTTCTGTGCCATAGCTGTTATCACTGAAATTTCGTCTGCACATGCCAACAAGAACTCCACATCATCAAAACATCAATGAAGTCATTCACGACGCTGAATTAAGTTCACAGCATTCCAAAAGGGTCAAAAACTATACAAAGTAACCAAAAATTGAAGGGCACTTTTCAGCATCTTGGTACACGCGCATATGCCCGGGACAAAAACGTGTTTCTGGCGCATGCGCGCCCCAACGCGCACCTGTCAACATGAAAAGCCGCGCATCTTCTAATACGGCGCATTAATTGTTTTAGTCGGCCTCCCGACCGCCTGTGGACCGGCACCCAAGATGATTTGACCCTCAGATCAGGGTCGGCTCTGCAAATTCGGTGAATTAAATGACTTAAGTGAACCCTAAACAGGTTTGTGTTTACACCGGAGGCTGGTTACGTGACCGCCTGGAAAATGCTATAAATAGTCGTGAAGACTCATTGTTTCAGCAGAGAATTCAAAGCAGAGTTACGCTGTCCAGATGATTCATAGCCTAGCCTTTGACAACCAGTCCATCAGCTGTGTAATCCAGAGTTCTCTCACCACCCATTTATGTTCTGTTCATTTTGTAAGGAAGGCATTCTGTTGAGGATCCCTGAAGGACCTTCCGCTGGAGGGAAGAGGAACCATTATCCCTTTCTTCAGTGTGTGCTTTGGTTTCACTAATAGATCAAGCCTTGAAACCATTGATAACTCCCTTGTATCACATTTGACGTTTTTGTTTATTATTCGAATTGTTATTTTCTTTCAGCTGTTAGATAGATTGTATTCTGTTGTGTTTTCTGTTTTCTGTTAACCCTTTTTGCTCCACAGCATCCTGTTCTTCCTTGCCGATCCCAACAGGGCATGCTAGTGCTCCCATTTTTGCTCACCCGACGACGATTCGAGCACGAACAAACTGGCGACTCCGCTGGGGAGTTAAGGTATTAAATCCTCTTTCAATTGGGTTCAATTCGCTTTCCTTTTGTCGTTTTTAACTTGCAGGGATTCAAACCGGCTTTCGCCGACCTATTAACCGGTCGATTCACAGCAGAATCGAGAGAACCGGTGTTTTTCCTCAAACGCGCGGGTTTTTCACCCCACAGACGCGCGCATGCGCGCTGACTTTTTGATACAGACCGAGCGCACACGCGCACCTGTCCACGATAGCAGCCGCGCATTTGACTAAAATTTTTCATTGTAAAGATTTTGGATGTGATTTTCCTTTTCAGCAAAGATGTATGTATGCTCTAAACACTGCACA
>ML788207.1:12598-74528 GCA_009831015.1 Picea engelmannii | reverse complement strand
AAGTATTGGAGAACTTTCTATTTATGGAAAGTGGTTAACCCTAAAATAAGGAAAATAGGTTAAGTGACCTAGAAATGGGTTAAGTGACCTAAAAATGGGTTAAGTGACCTAAAGGATGAAAGTATAAATAAGATAGTAATGGTGTCTTGTAGATCATCCTTTTTGTGGATCAATGGAGAGCTTCTTGTGGGAATATATTTTGGAGTATTGATGGAGAGCTTCTTAAGCATTTTTGGTGTGGAACACTTGAGGATATTGAAGATCTATAGGTGACTGAGGTAACCAAGGATATATAAGCTGAAATTCTGAGGAAAGTGAAGAAAAGAAGGCCGAAATGCAATGAAGGATAAATTATTTTGATGGTGCTTTCTAAGGTATGTTATTTTCAGGTCATCTCACCATTTTCGCTATAACTTTGTTTCTATAATGATTCAGATCCTAAAATTTCTATGCAAGTGAGAAAACATAGCCAAGTATCCATTTTTAAAAATTTAGCTTGTGGGTTGCTGTATTTTGGGAGTTACACTCTGTGGAAAACAGGGTTTGTGGCTAGTCCTGAAACTAGTCAAAATCAGGTGTTTCAGGTAAAAACGTCATAACTTCTTCATAACAAATCCAAATTCAGTGAGACAAAATGTGTAGGTTAGGGTAGATTCTATAGTATTCTATATAATATTTTTAGGTCATTTCATAAAATATTTTGTGCGGGGCACGCTCTACAAGGTCTCTCTCTAGAATAAGCCAGAATTCAGCAAGGTATGCCACTTTTGCTATAACTCATTTTATAAGAGGTTCCAAGTAGTGACACTTGGAGGAATTGAATAAAACTAAATGAAGAACATTGTGTATTAGTTTCAGATCTTTATTCAGTATAGGTACAAAGTTATGATTATTTCAAGTTAGGGTTGTTGACTAATCCAAAACTAGTCATGGTTGAGACAAGCAGTTGATGAGTTGGCACATACATGAGGTGTATAGTTGATGATGTTGGTACATATTGATTATTTGTTGTTGATGAGTAGTTGACACATGATTGTTATATACTTGGTACATGGTTGGATGCATTTTTTTATGGTACAAGTTGATTACAGGTTGTTTGGCACAGGTTGGTGCATGGTTGATGCTCTTGTTTACGGTACAGATTGATATCTGTTGAGGATTGTTGCCTCATCTCAGTTGGTGCTAAGAATGTAAGATGAGTCTTGCATATATATCTGGTTCTCTTGTAGAGTTATACTCTATTCAGTTGTTGTTGAAAAACCCCCGGATTGAAGTCCATAATAAAAAGAAAAATTGTACATACATCTTGTGTTCCTTGTGGAGATGATTTGTTGATGATATATTGTTGATATGTATTCAAATATAACTAATTATTAATGAGAAAAATGAGTAATGATTAAATGTCGAATGCTAACTAATAAGTTTTATGTAAGAGGGAAGTTTTGGGAAAAAGATCCCCACACTCATTCACCCCCCCCTCTCTAAGTGTGGTAGGTGTGTCCAACAGATACTCTATCTTCCATAGGGTATATCTACAAATTTAAGATGACCCTGAAGCTGAAATTGTTATCCCAGACACCTTACTAATTTATGAGAATATCCTTTGGATTTCAGGGTCTGAAACATTAAAGAAAATTTTATTATAGCGAACATTCCACAATGAATCAATTCAGGATGATTCCAGAACCCTATCTTACAAAGGGTGTATCCAAAACAATATAAGGCCTAAGGATATGAATTTTTAACCCAAAGTACCTTGATCTGTCTACTAAATATCATCCAATCCGTTCCTTCTGAATCGCTGTAGAAAAAAAGTTATAGCAAAAATTCCACGGTGTCTCAGATGTAGAAGCAAAACCCTAAGACCTTGAGATTTTATACCATATGTTAAGAACCAAATATCAATATAGCATAGAAAAACCTCAGAATAAGTACTCAACGAATTGAATAAGAGACAATTTCAGATAATAAGCCTCTTTGAGGGGGCAACCTCCTTTTACCCCACATAAATGTTCAAGTACAAGATGATTCCAAATGAAAATGTCTCCTTGGTATATATAGGAGACTAGGAGGCATAATTACAGCTAATGGAATAAATCCGACATAAATAAAACAACATTACTAATGTAATATGCCCCAATTAAGGGGTAATGAGCTAATATTAGGGCTTAACATGCAATATTTTCATCTTCCTTCATTTTTAGTTGTTCGAACTAACCTCTGTAAGTTTGACGCTTTGCTGCTTTGAACTTTGTATGACCTTCATAAATATTTCGAAGCTTGTCCCAAATATTTTTAGTGGATTTACAATGTGCAACTTTGGTGAATACCGTATCACTAAGACCATTCAAAAGTGCATTTTTGGCTTTGGAATTATTCTCACCAAGTTTCATTGCTTTGTCATTTGTTGGTGGAACTGTTGGTGCTGTGTATCCATCTACAATTGATTGCCAAACTTGAAATCCTTGTTCCTGTATATATATCTTCATCCTTATACTCCAAAAATCATACTTTTGTCCATCAAACTGTGGTATTCCTTTTTTGTACAAGTTGTTTCTCTCCATGATCTACCTTTCAGTGGTTAAACTAATTTTTGAAGGAACCTGGTCTAAAACCAATTGTTGGATTACTAAGAGGGGGGGTGAATCAGCAATAACGTAATTATAATCCTTTTTCTCCAAATAATCCAAGTGTTATATCAATGTATAATTATTATCCAATAATGAGCAATAATAAATGAACAATCACATACATACATAGTACACCGGTATTTTACATGGAAACCCAAATCGAGAGAAAACCACATAATGCTTGTTCTTATATGTCTTGAAGAATTACATTCATTGGAAGCACCAACTTCCTTTGTTTTCCATCTGCAACTGGAAGGAGCCTCCAACCCCCTAGTTTCTCAGGCTACAACCTGAGGGAAAATCCAACTCCCCAATTCTCTCGCTACAACTAGAAGAAGGATACAACCCCCTAAGTTATCCAGCTACAATCGGAAGGTGGCTACAACCACCTGTCTTTGCCCCGTCCAACCACCCTGAAGTAAAATTAGAATGATTGAACCACTATAACACTATCACTATGAGATATACCACTGTAAACATGTACCAATAAGCCTGAACCATGCATCAACCATGCATCAACCTATACATCAACCTGTAATCAATCTGTACCATAAACAAGTGCATCAACCATGCACCAACCTGTACCAAACAATATGTAATCAACCTGTACCATAAACAAGTGCATAAATCATGCACCAAGTATGTACCTATCATGTGTCAAGTACTCATCAACTATGACTCATCAATATGTACCAACATCATCAACTATACACCTCATGTATGTGCCAACTCATCAACTACTTGTCTCAAGCATGTACCCAACTTGTACCTCAACCAAAATCCCTCATCAATTTCATCATCCAAATATGATTTGTAACTTTGTAATAGACCTGGTGTATATGATCACATACCTGCAAACCTTCCTTAACTTTAACAACAAGAGACTAGCATTTTCATCAAATGTTTCTTTAGTCTCACAAGACTAGTTTTGGATTAGTCAACAACCCTAATTTGAAATAATCATAATTTTGTACCTATAATGAATAAATATATGAAACTAATACACAATGTTCTTCAATGTGTTTATGAAATTCCTCCATGTGTCACTACTTGGAACCACTCAGAAAAGGAGTTATGGCAAAAATGACACACCTTTATGAATTCTGGCTTATTCTAGAGAGCGACCTTGTAGAGTGTGCCCCGCATGGAATATTTATTGAATTGATCTAAAAATGTTATGTAGAATACTACAGAATTTACTCTAACCAACACATTTTTTCTTACTAAATTTGGATCTGTTATGAATAATTTATGACGTTTTTACCTGAAACACACTTGTTTTTTACTAGTTTCAGGACTAGCCACAAACCCTATATTCCACGAAGTGTAACTCCAAAAATACAATGACCCACAAGTTGAATTTTTTACCATAGATACTTGGATATGTTTCCTCAATGGAATAGCAATTTCATGGTCTAAATCATTCTAGAAAAAAATTATTGCGAAAATGGTGAGATGACTTGAAAAAAACATACCTTAGAAAGAATCATGAAAAGAATTTATCCTTCCTTGAATTTTGGCCTTCTTTTCTTCACTTTCCTCAGAAATTCAGCTTAGATATCCTTTGGTTACCTCAGAAACCTATAGGTATTCAATATTCTCAAGTGTGATTCAGATGAGAGAGCCTTGGCTCTTATTTATACTCCCCAGGTAGCTTCCTTAAAAACATCTTCTAGGTCACTTTGCCCACTTTCCTTATTTTAGGGTTAACCCACTTCTAATTTCTCCATTAAATTTATTATTTAAATAATATATTTTTTATTCACTTTGAATTATAATACACTCATCATTTCACTTTATTATTTACCTTCTAAAATCTCTTAAACCACTTTGACTACCTTGAGCTTTTGGGGCTTCAAGCCAACATATGAGGGTCCTCCAACTTCGTCCTGCCTTCTTCCTCTTGTTTTGAGTTTGATCCATTGTTCATTTGTCTCTACAAGTGATCTAATATCTACAACACTTAAGAATTTATCTGAATTTTCTCTCTCATCGGTCTCTCGTTGTCTGCATTGTAGCTCTGCACTTCCATCTTCGGGCTTCTTACCATTTATATTAACATTTCCTGCTCTCCTTTTCCATTGCGTCCATTGGACTCTGTCTCTGCATTAACAACTCTTGTATTATGGCCTTTGGCCTCCTTATCATGACTGGAGGATCCCTCACCTTCGTCCATTACCTCAATACGCATCCTGAACTAATGTGCTTAGACCCCTTAATTCTGCAAAATGTGTAAGCAACCATTTTGTTAGAATTAAGCATATGATAAACAAAATTTCCAAACCATGCTACAAATCTCTATATATTTTTTTTTCATGGAGATCATATCCCCATTCTCTGAAAATAACAATGTCCTGTTATCCTTGGCCGACACAGAATCTCATCATGTGCAAGCGCTTCCTTCAAACCACCTTCCCATGTGACCACGACTAGAAACCACAACTAGATCCTTCCTTAGCACTTTTTTGTCTCGAAGAAAATCAATTCGACCCTTATCCCTCCTTCCCTCAACTCTCAATCTGCATATGACCATGACCATGACCCTATGCTTAGCTAAAAAATAACTTGTCCAGAGCTTCAGAACTTCATAAATTTCTGCCAGGACCGGATCAATGACTCTCATGCTCTTTCACAATCAACGATCGAGATCCACTTTGAAACTCCGTGCTTCAGGAGTCTCATCTTTCCTCGCTTACCTCCTCCCGGAATGCTTTTACCCAGAGTTCATGATATACCAATGGGTGTCGTCCCATAGATCGAAGGTTGTGAATGGATTCATCTCTTCGAGCTTCAGAAGTTTCAAACTGTCCTCCCGCACTTTATCCCAAAGTTCTTTCACCCGAAGTCGATGATCCTTTGACGTGTGTCTTATGGAATCAATGGTCGATATGTACTCCGACCTTCTAGATTTTTCGACCCAATGCAACCTGTCACATATTTCCCCTTTGGATTGCCCAGTCTTCGGACTGCACAATCTATCACCACGTGGAAAAATACTGGAAGCGAACACGTGGCCCAATTAGGCGAGTGACACATGTCACGTTCTAACTGAATTTTCAATACTCCAAATGCTCAAAACTTACTGACACGTTGCACACATCCCATGTGTCCACGTCATCCCCGATGACATTTGCAAGCCACGTCACTTTGATAATTACATGATCCACATCACCTCTAGGTGACATCATTGTGCCCCATCACTTCGGCTCTTCGGGCTTCAGGAATTCGGGAGTTTCCATACTATCACACTTCCAATTCTCCCAAACTCTGCATTCCTGAACTGGCCAATCTATAGCCATGTGTCCTCTTGGATCAGATGACCCAGATTCATTTCGGGTATTCACCTGGAGTCCATGGATTTACGCCATGTCTCTTCTTAATCTAACAGTTGAGGCTTACTTCAGGTCTTCAGACTTTGAAAATCTCAAATTTCAAAACTTATCCAGCCCCATTGGATTTTATCCGAAGCCCCGGATCTAGTGATGTGTGGCTCTTGGAAAATCAATGGCTAAGATCCTTTCGAGTCTTCGGGTTTCAGAAATATCAAACTCAAACCTCCTTGAAGTACACGAGATTCTGTCGCGTGTCCTCTTAAATCAGACGGTTAAGGATTACTTCCGGCCTTCACCTGAAATCCACAGATTTACACCATGTCTCTTCTGGATCAGATGACCCAGATTCACCTCGGACGATCTGACGCTTGAGATTTACTCAGGATAATTTGGCGATTGAGATATATTTCGGATGATCGGATGATTGATATCTACTCCGGCTCTTCGACTCTCCAGACTTCGGGAGTTTCAAATCTCAACTGAAAACCTCTCGAATAGATTTCTATAGAGTTATTGATCTATTGACATGTACCTCTTGGTGATCGACGGTCAAGATCTACTTCGGCTATACAAAATTTTGATGTTCGATCCCTAACATGTCACATCACTGCATGCCTTTCAATTTTTGGGGTACACATTGACGGTTTGGAGTAACCTGATTTTTTCCCCACAATTCTCTTGATGCTGACATGTAACCCCTTGGTGAAATCATGGTTTGGATTGCAGGAATGCCTTGGGAAATTATCTCCTGTGAAACTTGGTTCCCCGCAATGCCTCATGTCTATTGATCTCACTCTCCAATGGGATCTGACGGTGGTGAACTTAACCCTTTCTTCCTTTTCATAGGACGACCCCTATTCACCTGTCCTCCGATCCAATGATCTCAGATCTCTCTTGATCCTATAGTGGCGATCGCTTCCAAATTCTAAGGGAATGATCACGATCCTTCGAACCCCTTACACGGTTCTTTGACATTCTATCTCCTGCATAGATTTTGCAACGCCAGTCCTCTTGATATTTTCATCTTCACGGTCAGAGTTTGATCTCGACCCTGAGACTTTGACCAACAGACCTAGCCCATACTGGCCTGGTGTTTCAACCAGAAGCTCTGATACCACTCTGTAACATCCCTAGCCACCCACCGGCCAGGGCATGCTACACATCCCATTCTCCGAAAATAACAGTGTCCTATTATCCTTCCTCTCTATAATGTTTGTGGTAGAATGTTTGGTTTTCCAACAAAATAAGGTGGAAACAATTAATACCCTAGGCCTTTTACAACCATTACTCATCCCAAGTCAGCGTTGGGAGGAGGTTTCCATGGATTTCATCACAGGGTTACTGAAGTATGAAGGAAAGAGTGTCATCATGGTGATTGTTGATAGACTGACCAAGTACACACACTTTTGTGCACTCTCTCATCCCTTCAAAGCCAATATAGTTTCCACCACATTCATGGAGAGAGTTCAAAAGCTACATGGCAGCCCAAAGATTATTGTAAGTGACAGAGATCCCATATTCACTAGACATTTTTGGATAGAATTATTTTCTTGTTTGGGTGAACAAGAAGACTATCTTCAAAAGAACAACAAAAATGGGTGACCAAGATATTGGGTTATGATTTTGAAATCGTCTATAAAAAAGGGAAGAAAAATGTTGTGGCAGATGCACTCTTAAGAAAGGATGAAGATGTTGAGGCCTTTATCTGTTTTATCTCGATCATCCAACCCGATTGGATAATATAAGCAAGGGATGAATGGAAGAATGACAAAAACGTGTGGAATCTCATTCAAAGGTTGCAACAAGATTCCAGTGCATCAGATACATTTACATGGAAAAATGATTCAGTATGGTACAAATATCACTTATATTTATGTAAAAACTCCCAACTCAAACAAAAGGTACTATTGGAATTGCACACCTCTCCATTACGAGGGCACTCAGGATTTTTGAAAACCTGCCATAGGGTTAGGAAGGAATTTTTTTGGGATGGCCTTAAAAATGATGTTTAAAGGTTTGTGGCAGAATGTTTGGTTTGCCAACAAAATAAGGTGGAAACAATTAAGACCCCAAGACTTTTACAACCATTAGCCATCCCAAGTCAGCGCTGGGAGGAGGTTTCCATGGATTTCATAACAGGGTTACTGAAGTATGAAGGAAAGAGTGTCATCATGGTGATTGTTGATAGATTGACCAAGTACGCACACTTTTGTGCACTCTCTCATCCCTTCAAAGACAGTACAGTTTCCACTACATTCATGGAGATAGTTCAAAAGCTACATGGCATCCCAAAGATTATTGTAAGCGACAGAGATCCCATATTCACTGGACATTTTTGGACAAAATTATTTTCTTGTTTGGGTACTCAATTGGCTCATAGCTCATCCTATCATCCTCAATCTGATGGACAAATTGAGATAGTGAACAAATTTCTAGAAGGATACCTTTGTTTCTTTGTCTTTGATAAAAAAACACAATGGTTCAAATGGTTACCCTTGGAATAATTGTGGTATAACACTTCATTTCATACTGCGACAAAAATGAAACCATTTATGGCACTCTATGGATACTACCCTCCTTCCATCACTTCTTCTCTAAAATAAAAATCTATGGTTCAAGCAGTGGAAGATCACATCGAGCATCAACAACAAGTTCTCCAAATCTTAAAGGACAACCTGACCATGGCACATAATCGCATGAAACCACAAGCATATCAACATCATAGTGAAAGAAGTTTTGAAGTAGAGGATTGGGTGTTTTTAAGACTACAACCATACAAATAGATGTCCTTCAAAAAAGCCAAGAAGTATAATAAATTATCACCAAAGTACTATGGCCTACATTACATGCTCCTTTGACCAACATAACCTGTGAATATAATGCATACAATGACTAATATTGCAAAAATTTTCATGAAGGAAATTTCTAGGTTGCATGGGATAACTAGGACAATTGTCTCGGACAGAGATACAAAGTTTACCTCCAATTTATGGAGGGGATTTTTTAAAGGATTTGGCACAAATCTAAAATTTAGCAAAACATATCATCCCCAGATAGATGGGAAAATAGAGAGAGTCAATCGAATAATTGAAGACATGCTGAGAATGTATGTGATGGATAAGACATCTAAGTGGGAAAATTACTTACACTTGGTTGAGTTTGCATATAGTAATGGGTATCAAGCTTCATTGAGAATTATCCCATTTGAAGCTTTATATGGTAGGAAATGTGATACTCCAATAAGATGGGACAACTCATCAAATAGAGTGGTACTTGGGCCGGAGTTGCTCAAGGACATGGAATACCAGGTGGTCAAGATCAAGCAGAATTTAAAGGCATCTCAGGATAGACAAAAAGTTTATGCAGAAAAGAACATGAAATCTAGAGAGTTTAAAGTAGGTAAGCATGCACTTTTGAAAGTGAATCCCGAGAAAAACAATTTGAAATTGGGTAGTTGTACAAAGCTAGCAGCTAGATTCTATGGTCCATTTGAAATATTGGACATAATAGGGCCATTTGCATACATGCTTTCATTGTCTGATTCCATGAATGTGCATAATGTATTTCATGTCTCTTTACTAAATAAATATGTACATGATCCTAACCATGTTATTGATTGGCGTCTAATTCAGGTAGAGACAGAGGGAGATTTTCAGGTTCAACCAGTGCGGGTATTGGACGGAAAAGTCAAAATGCTTCGGAATTGAGTTATAGAGATGGTAAAAGTTCAGTAGAACTACTACGGTACTAAATATGCTACCTGGGAGCATGAAGATGACATGCAGGAAGAGTACCCGTGACTTTTTGAAAAAAATTGAGATTTTGATCTCTATTTTGTATATGCACTGAGGACAGTGCGAAAAAGAATTAAGGGGTTTAAACACATCAATGACCTACGTGGACCTAAAAGAATGAAGGGATTAAATGGTGAAAAATAATTTATGCTACTGGTTGATGACTACAAAAGAATGACTGTAGGTTTCTTTCTCAGGAAGAAGTCAGAGGCATTCAAACACTTCAAGATATATAAAGAGATGGTTGAAACTGAGATGGACTTGAAAATCAAGTGCTTAAGATCATATAATGGAGGAGATTTTACATCAAACAAATTCATGGATTTTTGTGGTGAACATGGAATAAAGAGACAATTTTCGATAGCCAACACACCTCAACAAAATGGAGTTGTCGAAAGGAAGAAAAGAACAATACATTAAATGCTTAGAACCATGTAGAAAGATTCCAAGTTGAGTGACATCTTTTGGACACAAGGAGTACATACAACAATTCACATCTTGAATAGAGAAATGCTCAGAAGTAAAAGTGAGAAGACTCCCTATGAGTTATGGAAAGGAATACCAACAAATATGAATCATTTCAGAGTATTTGGAAGTAAATGTTATATCAAAAGAGAAGATGGAAGGCTTGTAAAATTTGACTCCCGAGTTGATAAGGGCATACTAGTTGGATATTCAAGAAATAACAAAGAATGTAAATGATTTATTCCAAGACTCGATAGAATAGTGGAAAGCATCAATGTAACAATTGATGAAACAAATGAATGAAAGATTGAAGAAACAAGAAAATATGCAGAAGAGTTGAATGTTGAAGAATATCTAAAAGAAGAAGAGATAGAAGAAGAAGTAGAAGAAGAAGAGGAGGAGCTAGAAGTAGAGAAAGAGGAGGATGAGAAACATATACCTCCTGAGACACCTAGCCAACGAGTGCAGAAAAATCATCCACTAGAACATATTATTGGGAATAAAGATGCAAGAGTTGAAATGCGAAGAATAATACTTTCAACAGAACAAAGGAATCTAACAATATTATTCGCAGTTGAACCATGCAGTTTTGAAGAAGCCAACACTGATGAACACTAGGTCAAGACTATAGATGAAGAATTTGATCAAATAGAGAAGAATGACACATTGGAACTAGTTCCAAATCCGAAGAACAATAACGTGATTGGTACAAAGTGGTTTTTCAGGAACAAACTGAATGAGGATGGACATGTAACCAGAAACAAAGAAAGGTTAATATGAAAAGGATATTCTCAAATTGAAGGTATAGATTTTAAAGATACCTTTTCCCCAGTTGCCAGGATGGAAGAAATCAAATTGATCTTAGCCTATGCATATTCTAAAAGAAAAGAGGTATATTAGATGGATGTAAAATCATCCTTTTTAAATGGAAAATTATAAGAAGAAGTCTACATCGAACAAATTGAAGGGTTTCTACTATCAGAAAAAGAAGATTATGTTTGTAGGTTGAAGAAATCATTGTATGGACTCAAACAGGCCCCTAAGGCATGGTATTCAATATTGGACATGTATCTACAACAAAAAGGATTCAGGAAGGGCAATGTAGAGATCAATCTATACATAAAATTGGATCAAGACAATATACTAATAATTAAAGTTTATGCAGACGATATTATATTTGGGAGAGATGATGACATGATGAGTCAAAAATTTGCAAAAGACATGTAGAATGAGTTTGAAATGTCTTTGTTTGGTGAGTTGATGTTATTTTTGGGATTATAGATATGTCAGCATGATAAAGGTATTTTCATCTCCCAGACCAAGTACATTATATAAATGATAAAGAAGTTTGGAATGGAAGACTGCGAACCCGTAAGTACTCCTATGTAGAACAATTGCAAGTTGAGCAAGGATTATGAATCTAAGGATGTAGATCAAAGAATTTATAGATCGATGATTGGCAACTTACTCTATGTAGCAATGTTAAGATCATATGTGATGAAAGCAGTTGGATAGGTTGAGATATTTCTATCATCACCGAAAGAAACACATGTTATGACAGTAAAGAGAATATTCATATATCTTAAAGTGTTATAAACCTATTCCTACTAGCACAAAGCAACAAAATATTTTGGATTATGATATCCAAAAGGGAAATAACTATCCTTGGTTTCGTACACAGATGCATATTGGGAATGTAGCATTGATGATAGAAGAAGTACAAATGGAGCAAATTTCTACTTGTGTGAGTGTCTGGTATCATGGCTAACCAAGAAGCAGTCATCAATATCTTTATCCACATCAAAAGAATAATATATTGCAACAACATGTTGCACTCAATTTATCTGGATGAAGCAAACTGTGTAGGACATATTGGTGGAATATGACAAGCCTATTCCGATACTTTGTGATAACATCAGTGCTATGAATATCTCCACGAATCCAGTAATGCATTCCAAGATGAAGCATATTCCAATCAAGTTTCACTTTCTACGGGAACATGCTAAAGAGAAGAACATCAAGCTAGACATTGGGACAAAAGAGAAGATTGCAAATATATTCACCAAACCTCTTATGAGGGAGAGCTTTGAGTATCTTCAACAGAAACATGGAATAGTTTCTTTCCCATAGTGATCCACATGACATCAGGAATAGTAAGACAAGGGGAGAGAAACAAACACATGAAGGATCCAAGTAAATAATATTTTGAATGCCTTTCATACACAACAAATATTTACACAAGGAAGCACCATGAAGAGAAAGTAGAGCCTTGTAGAAAGGGGAGAAGCCCTAAGGAGAATTATCCTTTACCATTGATGTCAAAGGAGGAGAGAGAGAACAAAGTCATGGAAATTGAGAGAAAGAACATAGCATTGGTCATAGAGGGAGCATGAGTGCTCCAATGCCATCACTGCTGCCATCAATACCAAAGGGAGAGATTGTTAGACAATGGGTTTTCATTGATGTCAACAAGCAATGGTTGTCATTGATGTCAAAAAATGTGATGGGTGTATTTGGAGAAGTCTCCAAAGTGGTGTTGGAAGCCAATTCAATTTTTTCAAATTTCCCTAAAAGCTGCCTACACCTATGCCTCCTGAACTTCAAATTTCCGTCGCATTTTGTAAATAGATGATTATTTTCATTTCATGCGACACTTGCAAATTGATTTCAATTTAGTTTTCACGACTGAAAGCGTGAAAACTCCTCCATCGTTATTTGAACTGTCATGATCTTCTCATTGATATTCTGAAAGGCACTCACCTTTGGTTTGTTATTGAGTGGCTGAAATGATTTTTTGAACTATGTCCATTTGCCTATTCATACTTTGATTGCGCATTGATTTTTATTTGATTGATAAGGTATTGAGCATGTAAATTTATGGGTTATATTTGATTTCATAAGGGTCATGGTTGATCTTGTTTTATATAATGTGATCCTTATTATTATAAGATCTTAGCTTGTCGATTTTATAAAATCATTGGTCACAATGTTATAAACTTTGATTACACATTATGCAACAAGCGCATGGGTAACATATAAGTCTGATTTCATATTGAATGGAAATAGTTTGAAATTATACACATGGCGTGTTGGTTAAACATTTGGGTTTTGATTTAATGGTTTGAATTATACAATAGTGCATATTTAAATTTGGGTTTGATTTAACATTGAACGTTCATGGTTTCAAACAATGCAATGGCACATTGGTATAACTATCCACCGTTTAATCCTTAGGTTGGCTGAATAATTATGGTTTGAATGATGTTTTGATTGATTGAACAGCGTTGTACTGTGCCATTACTATGCTGCATGGCGATGATAATCCCACCACCCCCGCACGCACACATTAATTCACTCCCCTTTCATCGTTCGCAGCTGTTAGCCCAAACGGTTTTTGCTCCTGTGTATTGTTGTGTTCAATCCAAACCCTACCATGCGCCCGCACCATGGATCCAGTCATGAGGGCTGAACCTAATGGTTGCCAGGAATTATTGATGTTCGATGGTTCTTACAGCGACCTTGAGGAATTCGGATGGCTCTCGTTCATACAAAAGTTTGATGTCTTTAACCCTGGTGTGGCTCGGCAATTCGCATTAACCTTTGATGGCTGTCGAGCCAAGGTTGGGGATGTGCAATTGGAAATTGACGAGAAATTTCTCAGTTTAGCTACCGGTCTCCCTGCTACTGGACAGAGATGGTCAAAAAATTGCAAAGTGGAAGATGTCTCCTGGACATTGCTCTTCCAGTCACGAAAGGTGAACTCCTGTGACAAAGGTTTGCCCGCGAATATGCTCAAGCAACGTTGGCACGAATTGCTGATGATAACAAAGCAGTTCATCACCTGTGAGGGCCGGTATGGTTTCGTTTTCTTGTACCACCTTCAACTACTTATGGTTTTCATGGGATATGAACTTAATATGCCTTATTACCTACATAGGAGTCTGTTTAAAATGTCTAAAAGATACAAACAGAACCAGGCCGATAACAACCTTTTTCAATTTGGGTTAATTAAAATGCTTGTGGTTTGTAAGTTGGGGTTACATCGAGACTATTGGAATGATTTTCTTAATCGCAATAATTTTGATGACTCAAACCCACCACAGGTTGAAAAACCTGTGGTGAGCGAGAGTAAGTTAGTACACCTTGTGCCTTACAGTGCTCTGTTACCTAAACCCCTACCCGACTCACCTATTGACCTACCCAATTCAGTGACCAAAGATGTCAAAACTGTTAAACCCATGGCTAAAAATCCTAAAACCAAACCTACTGCGAATTCTAAAGGCAAAAAGAATGCTCGATTAATCTCTTGCATGGCAAGAAACAAACCGAGACCTCCTGTCAACCCTGACCCTATCATGGTGAGTGAAGATTCTGACTCGGAGGTTGAACGTTACCTGGCAAGTGAGTATCCCTATTCGGAAGGTCTGTGTGACAAACCCTCATACGACTTTGTGTAAAACCTACCACCTTGCTTGCAAAATGATCCTAATTATCCAGGCATCAAAATGCCTTGTGAAACCCCCAGTGACTCGTCGGAACCCCCTCCTACTCTATCCGAACCAGCTGCTCCACCATGTGATTAGTGTGGCTCATGGTTAGAAAGGTATTACCTTGATGTGCCAATGCTACAGTCCAGAATTCATGCTCTGGAGGATCAAGTTGCAAGGCTCACCAGTCAGAAGGCTAAATCGACAGCCACAGATAAGAAACAACGAACAACAAGTTTGATTTTGTTTAAGAATGTGGATTTGGCTACAGCGGTCGTCAATTCAAAATTGGCGTAGCTCGAACAGCCTCACTGGTATGACTATCATCTATTTATATGACAAACTCATAAGCTCTGTTTACAGTGTGGATTTTCTTTGTCACATAAGCATGCATTATTGTATATAATTTTGTTTTGATAAATCAAATTTCGTTTATCGTTTTAGTTTTGATTGGATTTAGCTTTGATTCGATTGATCATGGTATGGATTTGATTGTTTTAATTTGGTTTGAATTGAATACTCTGTTGCTTGTTAAAGTTGTTAATATATTTCCTAAACATAAGCTGTTTCTGGTATTTCAATTTCAAAAACAGTTAATGTTTCGATTCGAAATTGGTTATATTCTATACGATATGGTTGGCAATAATGGTTAACTGTTATGATTTTATATTCCATGTCTTTTTTACCAATTCAAATACCATTCTGTTAATGCATAACCAAACTGTGAATAGATACGAACCATAACTGTTATACCCAACCAATCGATTCACATAGTTTGACCGTGTTATCAGTTCGATTCATATTGCAAAAAATATATTGTTTAAATTTGATTTGTTGAATGAAATTGATCATGCCCAGGATTACGATTTGTTTCTATATTTGACTCAGTCACGATTTGATTTGATTGTTGCCCAATTTACGATTATCACCTTTGTCGATTTGTGATGGTTGTGATCGTTATGGTGATCCTGTTTGTTGACTGTGTAATGCTCAGCGATCGAAATATATGGCAAAGTTTGGATGGTGTTGTTGTGCATGTTTCATGTTGACTATAATCGTAACATCCTTTCCATATTGGCATTTGATTGAAACAATATGAATCTTATGCACATTGTTACAGTTGTAACAAATCGGTTATGATGGTGTTCGATTATGATTGTATCAATTATGATTGTGTTACATCGTATCTGATACGATATGGTTCACCATTGATTTCATTTGTTATGAAACAGTCATGTTATGGTTGGACCATATTTTATGGCGACTAAAAAACAGACCATTCTTACCCTGTTTCGTTTGAATCCTTTTCGATTCTGTTTAATTTGCATAATAAACTCATTTGAACCATGAGTGATTCGATTTCAATGTTTATTAAAAGAAAATTAAATTAGATTATTTTAAAAAAAGATTTCATTTTGAACTCTATCTAGTCCTGTATGCTATTTTAGACTAGCTACAGAATCAGATGATTCTGTAGCTAAGTCTGTAGGATCAATTTTTTTATTATTTTGTTACTGAAATATCTCTCTAATTTGATAATTGTGTTCTATTGCAGGTAAATTCGAAATTGCAGTTGAGTTTATGAGCAGTTAGGGGATATTTCAAAGATTTCACTTGCATTTTGATTTCCTAGTTTGGATGATTTTGGGATATTTCCCAGATTATGTAAAACATTTTGATATTATCCACAGGGAGGTTTTACCCTGTGGAGAGACTTATATATACTTATGACTTTTGTAATAATGTTCATCCTCATTTGTGGGAGAACAAGGATATGGAGTTTTAATACAAACTGAAGCAGAATTTGGTGTTTTGTCACAGCTTTAGCTTCTCATTATATCAACATTTTGTTTCATGTTGTGTATATCAATTTGTATCTGGTTTATGACTACTTTAGCTATCTGAATCATGTGCAAATGATATAATTTTAATTACTGCAATCCATATCTGGTTTCTTCCAAGTGTATAAAAGACATAATAATTGTCTAATTCAGTTTGTGAATGACAGGTTTATCTTCTTCATGAATTGAGTTGTTAAATATAAGTTTTTGCATAACAGGTTTCCCTTATTGCATAGATTTATAATCATAAAATTGTTATGATCTTTTATGTCTTGTTTGTCCTGTAAATAACTCGAAGAGCAGCACAACCAATCGTTTACGAAAATCTTTGGGATTAACCGATGTGAGTTTCTCTCCTCTGACCAGCTTCAAAGTCTTCATACGCAGGATGAACTAGGAGCGCTTCCAGGTTAGCTAATCTTTTCTTTTTTGTTTTTATTAGTAGTTTAATTCAGATATTAGTTTAAGTTGGAATTAGTATATTAGATCGTTTAATTTTAGTAGTTCTATTTCTTATTCATAAAATATAAAAAATCAAAAAGATCTCTGGCTGTCTTAGGACAAAAAGCTTTTGGGTTTTACAGGTTTTATTTAAATCTGTCAGTTGTGTATATTGTATATTTTTGAATAAGTTGTATTATAATTGACAACTAGACGGTTAATTAATAGAATTAGTATAACAGTAATTAGTAGATTGTATATAATAGTTAGAGTAGTTTATATTTAGTTTTAGTTTCATTTAGTAGTTTGTTTTAATTATATTAGTGTATTAGTTTAGTTTTGGTTAGTTTAGTTTCTTTTAGTTAGTTTTAGTTAGTTTTAGTTTGTTTTATTAGTTTAGATAGATTAGTTAGTTTAGGTTAGTTTTCTCTTTGGTCTCCTTAAGACCTTAGAATGGCCAATGGAACCGTTAAACCCGTCAGGGTGGTTCATTCCAAACGGCTTGGGTTATTTAGACAACCCCGGACCGATTCCACTCTCTCAATTGACGGACGGACAGTTTTGCCCGTCAACAAATGGTGCTAGAAGGAGGGCCAAAACTTAATTAATGGCACGAGGTGGTCGCAAGACTCCTCCACCACCTAATCGCACACCTATAGTGACTAGAAGGCATTCACAAGATAATATCCCCCCTCAAACAACAACTACTTCAACCGAAGATCCGCAGATCACAGTTGAGCCAACAACCCCTAATCCTACAGGTGGTGATCTCCAAGAGATCGTTCGTCAATATCTTATCAAAACACACAGTGCCTTAGCCAGTCTTAGGAACCAAACCGCCCGTGGGGTCAACCTTTAGACTTCTCTGATATCAGAGAACAATTAGGTGATATAGACCTCGCTATGAATTCTCTAGATCCAAACTTAAATCCTGCTGCAGGAGGATCTGGGATACCTCCTTCATCTCCTTCCTCTTCTGGAGGAGATTCCTCTTCTGACGAAGGCAATCCACTGTCTCAGCCTTCCACACCCAATTCCCCAATGGCAAATCAGAACAACCCTGCTAGACCCTGGTTGGACCAGGATGCTGTAGCTGTACCTGGAGCCCAACACCCTTTACCTAAGCACCTGGAGAAATGGCTTCCTAAGTTTGATCCCGATTCAAAATAGATAGCCGAAGATCATATCAAAAAATTTATGTTAGCCATCAGACTCTGTAATGTTGAACATGAAGATGTTGTCTGTAGGTTGTTCCCTTACACCTTTGAGGGTAATGCATCCACTTGGTACTTTGCCCAACAACCCCATACCATAGTGTCCTGGGAAAAGTTTGAGTCATGCTTTTTGGAAAAATTCAGAGATGGAAAACCTCCGGAAGTCTTAGTCATGGATCTTTCGAGCTTAAAAATGAACTCAAAAGAAAAAGTTAAATATTTTAATCAAAGATTCCTAACGCTTAAAAATCGAATCCCTGCAGATTCCACGCCTGTCGAGAGTCTTGTAATAGCTTACTACACTAAAGCTCTACGTCAAAGTATAGCTATTTGGGTGAAACGATCTAAAAAGGCCACATTGTTAGAAGCCTTCGAAGAGGCTACTCAGATTGAAAAAGACATACTTAGTCTTAAGGACTCTTCTAGCAACGAAACTGAGACTGTTTCTTCTTCCAAAAAGAAGATTGAAATTCTCCCCGGACCTACACAAAACAAAACACAACCTGAAAACTCTGATTTGGAAAATTTAACCAAAGTTGTACAAAATTTATCTAATCAAGTTATAGACTTAAAAAGGTCGACTGAGGAAGCCTCTTCGAGTAAAGGACCCTACAAACCTCCTTTCCTAAAGCCTTTTCCCGCCAACCGGCCTAATCCAAACCCCGAAGGCTTGAACCTAGAAAGTTTGCAATGCACTCTCCAGACAATTCTAGGAACCCAATATGACTTGATACCTCCTGAAATCCCTCAAGAGGAAGTCGAGCAGGAAACAACTCAATAAGAAGAGTATTCTCCAAACATCTTTGGACACTTCTCGTATAGTATCTTTCAAGCTAACTTTGAGACTGTTCACCCTTACAACACTAGGAGCAAGACAACAAACAAACCTCCTGCAGAGAACACTACAACTTTACCTCCAAAGCCATCTAAATCAGTAGAAACTAAACAAAGTAATGCTGGCCATAAATTAGATTATGATGTTGTTGAAGATCTTAAAAAACTACGGGCTAACATTTCTATTTATGAGTTGTTGAAATTTCCATTTTTGTTACAGAAGATGTTGCAAAATATTTCATACAATGGAAAGAATGGTAATTCTAATGGTAATAAGGTTGTGTAAAGAAAAGCTCCGCAGAAGACTTCCACAAAAAATAATCCAGATCCTCAAGATAAAGGAAGCCTTCTTGCACCTCCTGTAAATAATGTAAATAACGTGAATAATGTAAATAACGCAAGTAATGTAGATAAAGTAGCATTAGAAACCGCGAGTAAGAAATCACAAGATACAACTCTAAGTACTTGCAAGAATGTACCTCCTTTTCTTTTAACTTTCGAAATCTTCAACAGAAATGTGCATAATTGTATGGTTGACTCAGGAGCATCATCAAATGTGATGCCTTGGTCTGTCTGCCAAAAGATCAATGCTGAAGTAGAACCATCTTCTTTGAAAATCATACAACTTGATCGAACAGATGTCAAAATTATAGGCGAATTGAAAAATGTATTGATTAGATTATCATCTAACCCAAAAGTTCATCAGGTTATTGATATAATTGTGGTGGATATTCCAGAAGTGTATGGTCTATTTTTGAGCAGGGACTGGTCGGAGCAGCTACATGGTTTCTTCACAACGGACCGGTCTCACTTATGGCTTCCAGAAAACAGTAAGCCCAACAAGATTAGGGTTAATCGTGAGCGTCATCTCAAGTTCACGGTAACAGACTTGAATGACCCCAATGAACCATATACACCTCCTGTTGATTCACCTGAAGTCCAAGGGATGGACACCTTCTTCGGAAATTTCATTGCTGAAGTTTCACCTATCAACCATCCGGAACAGCAGTCCAAGATCATAACGTATACGCAACCAACAGCTCCTATGCAACAGTCTCACGAGCCCGATGGTAATCAAATTTGGTCTTTATATTTTGACGGTTCCAAGTCTAAAGAAGGAGTTGGTGAAGTCTGCATCATTATCGATCTGGCAGGTAACAAAACATTATTGGCTTGTAGGCTAGAATTTGAATGTACTAACAATATCGCAGAATATGAGGCTTTATTGCAAGGTCTCAAAAAAGCCTTGGACATGCACATTCAAAATCTGGTTGTATTCGGCGACTCTGAGATAGTGGTTAGGCAGGTGAGAGATTCTATACATTGTCTTTCCCCACATCTCAAATGTTACCAGTCTGAGGTATGGAATTTAATGAACAAATTTTCTTCTTTTAATATAAATTCCATTCTTAGATTAAACATTTCCGAAGTAGATCTACTAGCTAATGTTGCCTCTAAACTTCTTCCTGCAGAAGGCTTATCCCCAAACGCATTCTCCGTGGAGCTATTGTTTCGACCATCTATTCCTGACAATATCACAAACTGGAGAGTATTTGATGATGATCAGCAGATCATTAACTTTCTGCACATGGAAGAAACCTTTCAAGGCGCTGTGATAGATGAAAAAACACACGACGACAATTTGCACAACTTTACGATAATACCTAATCCAAAATCTCCTGAAGCTCTATCGGACATGGTAAATTTCATACCCAAATCTGTTGTTAGACTAGAAAAGTTTTATGATTTTGAAAATAAATTTAAAAAGACGGTCAATTGCAAAACCAACAGTTCCTCATTGCCTTATGAAAAAGTCAATTTAGGGACTAGTGAAAATCCTCAGTGTATCAATCTAGGCTTGGGATGTTCTAGACAAGAAAAATATGCTTTTGTTAAATTATTTAAAGAATTCAAGGATGTCTTTGCATGGACTTACGATGATCTTAAAACATTTGATCATAATATTATACAGCATGTCATCCCGATGAAACCCCAAACTTTACCCTTCCAACAGAAACTGAGGAAAATGCATCCTAAACTAGAACCGACCGTACAAAAAGAATTGAATAAATTCCTAAGTGCTAAAATAATTTTTCCTGTTAGACACACTCAATGGTTATCCAACCTCGTCCTAGTACGGAAGAAAAATGGGGAAATTCGACTTTGTGTTGATTTCCGAAACCTCAACAAAGCATCTGACAAAGATAATTATCTTGTCCCGCCCATGGAACAGATCCTTCAACAAGTATCTGGTTCCGAGAGGCTATCCTTACTAGATGGTTTCTCTGGATACAACCAAGTCTTGATGTCTCCGCTAGACCAACTAAAAACTACCTTCCGTACCCCATGGGGCACTTATGCTTATCGCAAAATGCCCTTTGGATTGATTAATGCTGGTGCTACCTTTCAGAGAGCAATGGACATTGCTTTTAGAGGCTTAATCAATCATTCCGTAGTAGTCTACTTAGATGATGTGACCGTTTATTCTAAAAACAAAGACGATCATCTAGCTCACTTACAAGCCGTTCTGCTACGATGTCGTAAATACGACATCTCCTTGAACCCCACGAAGTCCATTTTTGTAGTAGAACAGGGAAAATTACTAGGATTCATTGTGTCTAGTGATGGAATGATTATTGACCCCGAGAGGACCCAATTCATCACTAAACTTCCCCCACCTACCTCCAAAAAATCCATGCAGTCTTTCCTAGGCCAGATTAATTTCGTGAGACGATTTGTCCCCAGTTTCTCCGAAATGGTCAAGCCTCTCCAAAACCTGATTGAGAAAGACACCCAATATCACTGGGGACCTACAGAAAACCAGGCTTTCAATGCTCTAAAGAAGGCCATAATAGACGCTCCATCTCTCATGAGCCCTGATTTCTCTCAAGACTTTACACTCTATACTTTTGCCTCCGATCATTCCTATGTCGCAGTCCTAACTCAGAAGAATTCCGAGAACAACGAAGTACCCATCGCCTTTATGAGCTCTTCTTTCAAAGGCACTGAACTTAGCTACCCAGCGGTCGATCGGCAAGCCTACGTTGTCTTCAAGGCAATTAAGCATTTTCGGTCATATCTTTTGAAGTCAAGGACGAAGGTCATTGTTCCCTACCCGGCTGTAAGGAACTTGTTAGTGAAAAAGGAGTTAGGAGAAAAAAGAGCCAACTGGGTCACTTCCTTGCAGGAGTATGACTTAGAAATCACTCCAGCACAGATCATGAGAGGCCAAGGGTTGTGTAAGTTGGTAGTTGATTCAGAAACCGAACAGCAAGAAGATAGTGATACGTTAAACCTAGAACAATGTGATCAGAGTTTGATTTGTTGTGCACAAAACCTCGTAAGTCCTTGGTACGACGATATTATATTTTGTCTTGAACATGGATCTGCCTCCTTTCATCTAGTTAACGGTATACTATTTCGTCAGAATTTCGACGGCGTACTGATGCGTTGTCTTGAAAAGGATGAAGCAGAAAAAGTCTTGCTTGAGTTGCATGTAGGAGAAGCTGGTGGTCACTTCGGTGGCGATAACACTACTCATAAGGTTTTAAGAGCCGGTTACTACTGACCCACGCTTTTTAGGGATGCCCATGCCTTGTGCCGTAAATGTGTCATTTGTCAGAAAGCATCAAGACGATTGCAAAAACCAGCCTTCCCCTTGCAACCCGTTTCAGTCGATTCTCCTTTCCAGCAATGGGGCCTTGATATCATAGGTCCTATTAACCCTCCATCCTCACAATAGCACAAGTATATTGTGACAACCACTGATTACTTTACTCGATGGTCTGAAGCCGCCTTGCTAAGAACTGTTAACACAAGTCAGGTGATCACTTTTCTAAACTCGAATATCATCACTCGTTTTGGTATCCCTGATTGTCTAGTCTTTGATAACGCTTCATACTTTTCTTCTCTAGAGATGAGTGAGTTCGCCTTGGAGAAAGGAGTAAAACTGAAGTATTCTACTAGTTACTACCCCCAGGGCAATGGCTTAGTAGAATCGATAAACAAGAACTTGATCAAAATTATCAAGAGAACCGTGGCTGAAAATCACAAGAACTGGCACAATGCACTTCTTAATGCACTGTGGGCTGATAGGGTAACACCCAAATCCGTTATAGGTAATTCCCCCTTTTTTTCTCGTTTATGGCAGAGAAGCCATTCTGCCACCTCACATTCTTCTTCCTTCGCTTCAATTGTCACAAAATGTTCAAGAAGAAGATTGTCCCCCTTTAGAAAACCATATTAATGCTTTGATGAAGTTAGAAGAAGTAAGAACCCAAGCTAAGCGTAAGTTAGACCAACATCAACAACTGATTAAAAGCCGGTTCGATTATAGTTCTGCTTCTGATAGGAATTTTGAAGTAGGCGATCTTGTCTTAAAGTGGGACAAACCACACGAAGGAAAGAGTGAGCATACCAAGTTTCAAAATTTGTGGCTTGGGCCATTTTTGATTGCTGAAAAGTTGGGTCCTAGTTCCTTTCGATTGCAGAATCTTGAAGGGCAGCTTGACACCTATCCGGTGAATGGCCAAGCCCTGAAAAGATACTTTGCTTGATTTCTACCCTTGTATATTATGTAAATATTTCCTTTTGTTTTTATTTTTCATTTCCTTTTGGTTTTTGGTTTTGATTGGGATTGATCAGTTTTTTTTGTGTTTTTGAAACATATGCATACTTGTGTACTGAGCCATTCAGATTAAGACCATGGGAAAATTTCTTCACTGAAATAACTTCTGAAAGATTGTACGAACATCAGTGATATATTTCTAAAAATGATATTTATGTTGGAAAATTTTGTTGTTTGAAAGAAGTTTACTAATTTCAATCTCTGAGCAAAGTTTGTCATGATCATCTATTATCTTTTTACGCTGTCCCTTTTCCGTAAAGAAATGACTCAAAAAAGATGTCTCCCTGTCATAGTAAGTTGTTTTGTAAATAAAACATTTCTGGAGCGGAACAAAGGACAGTGTCAAAAAATTCCGATGAGGTCTGAAAAAATATGATAAAATATCAAGATTTTTCAGCGTCACCCCGCTCAGCTATACATAAAAGAAAAAAAAAATAAAAATGTTAATAAGAGTTGTGGGAAGTGTTTGTAAACCCGCCAGGATACTGAACAGGTCCGCTGGCAGAAGGTAAATGCAAGCATGGCGCCAAGACAACTTCGCCAGGGTACTGAACAGGCCCGCTGGCAGCGAAGCAATGTCGGGTACACAAAAATCTGTGAAAATTATAAGAAGCCTTTTTAAAAGTCCTTTATTATGATCCAAAACTTCTTGACAGGATACAGATGTCCGAGTGGGTTAAATGGAAACCTTGTCGAGGCTATGGACGCTTGCTGGCAGCAGTGGCCATGCCAACAGTATTGAAGATTTTATCATTAATATCGTGACTTACTGATCTTAAGACTGTTATTAGTTTTCATCTTTTAAGACATTGCTGGAAAAGATGGTAAATGATGATGTTTGTACGATTTTCTGGTTGTTGTTTTTGAGTTGAATTTTTCTCTGCTGTCCTAATCTAAATTCATTTATTTTGACAGAGATAATTGCTTCTCCCAGTGTGTCTCCATTGTTGGCAACCAATTCAAATTTTTCAAATTGCCCTAAAAGCTGCCTACACCTATGCCTCCTGAACTTCAAATTTCTGTCGCATTTTGTAAATAGACGATTATTTTCATTTCATGCGACACTTGCAAATTGATTTCGATTTAGTTTTCATGACTGAAAGCATGAAAACTCCTCCATCATTATTTGAATTGTCATGATCTTCTCATTGATATTCTGAAAGGCACTCACCTTTGGTTTGTTATTGAGTGGTTGAAATGATTTTTCGAACTATGTCCATTTGCCTATTCATACTTTGATTGCACATTGATTTTTATTTGATTGATAAGGTATTGAGCATGTAAATTTATGGGTTATATTTGATTTCATAAGGGTCATGGTTGATCTTGTTTTATATAATGTGATCCTGATTATTATAAGCTCTTAACTTGTCGATTTTATAAAATCATTGGTCACAATGTTATAAACTTTGATTACACATTATGCAACAAGCGCATGGGTAACATATAAGTCTGATTTCATATTGAATGGCAATAGTTTGAAATTATACACATGGCGCGTTGGTTAAACATTTGGGTTTTGATTTAATGGTTTGAATTATACAATGGCACATATTCAACTTTGGGTTTGATTTAACGTTGAACGTTCATGGTTTCAAACAATGCAATGGCGCATTGGTATAACTATCCATCGTTTAATCCTTAGGTTGGCTGAATAATTATGGTTTGAATGATGTTTTGATTGATTGAAAAACGTTGTACTATGCCATTACTATGTTGCATGGCAGTGATAATCCCACCACCGCACGCGCACATTAATTCACTCCCCTTTCATTGTTCGCAGCTGTTAGCCCAAACGGTTTTTGCTCCTGTGTATTGTTGTGTTCAATCCAAACCCTACCATGCGCCCTCACCATGGCTCCATTCGTGAGGGATGAACCTAATGGTTGCCAAGCATTATTGATGTTGAATGGTGCTTACAGCGACCTTGAGGAATTCGGATGGCTCCCGTTCATACAAAAGTTTGATGGCTTTAACCCTGGTGTGGCTCGGCAATTCGCATTAACCTTTGATGGCTGCCGAGCCAAGGTTGGGGATGTGCAATTGGAAATTGATGAGAAATTTCTCAGTTTAGATACCGGTCTCCCTGCTACTTGACAGAGATGGTCAAAAAATTGCAAAGTGGAAGATGTCCCATGGACATTGCTCTTCCAGTCATGAAAGGTGAACTCCTGTGACAAAGGTTTGCCCGCGAATATGCTCAAGCAACGTTGGCATGACTTGTTGATGATAACAAAGTAGTTCATCACCTGCGAGGGTCGGTATGGTTTCGTTTTCTTGTACCACCTTTGACTACTTATGGTTTTCATGGGATATGAACTTAATATGCCTTATTACCTACATAGGAGTCTGTTTAAAATGTCTAAAAGATACAAACGGAACCAGGCCGATAACAACCTTTTTCACTTTGGGTTAATTAAAATGCTTGTGGTTTGTAAGTTGGGGTTACATCGAGATTGTTGGAATGATTTTATTAATTGCAATAATTTTGATGACTCAAACCCACCACAGGTTGACAAACCTGTGGTGAGCGAGAGTAAGTCAGTACCCCCTGTGCCTTACAATGCTATGTTACCTAAACCCCTACCTGACTCACCTATTGACCTACCCAATTCAGTGACCAAAGATGTCGAAACTATTAAACCCGTGGCTAAAAATCCTAAAACCAAACCTACTGCAAATTCTAAAGGAAAAAAGAATGCCCGATTAATCTCTGACATGGCAAGAAACAAACCGAGACATCCTGTCAACCCTGACCCTATCACGGTGAGTGAAGATTCTGACTCGGAGGTTGAACGTTACCTGGCAAGTGAGTATCCCTATTCGGAAGGTCTGTGTGACAAACCCTCATACGACTTTGTGAAAAACCTATCACCTTGCTTGCAAAATGATCCTAATTATCCAGGCATCAAAATGCCTTGTGAAACCCCCGGTGACTCGTCAAAACCCCCTCCTTCTCTATCCGAACCAGCTGCTCCACCATGTGATCAGTGTGGCTCATGGTTAGAAAGGTATTACCTTGATGTGTCAATGCTGCAGTCCAGAATTCATGCTCTGGAGGATCAAGTTGCAAGGCTCACCAGTCAGAAGGCTAAATCGACAGCCAAAGATAAGAAATAGCGAACAACAGGTTCAATTTTGTTTAAGATTGTGGAGTCGGCTACAGCGGTCGTCAATTCAAAATTGGCATAGCTCGAACAACCTCACTGGTATGACTATCATCTGTTTATATGACAAACTCATAAGCTCTGTTTACAGCGTGGATTTGCTTTGTCACATAAGCATGCATTATTGTATATAATTTTGTTTTGATAAATCAAATTTCGTTTATCGTTTTAGTTTTGATTGGATTTAGCTTTGATTCGATTGATCGTGGTATGGATTTGATTTTTTTAATCTTGTTTGAATTGAATACTCTGTTGCTTGTTAAAGTTGTTAATATCTTTCCTAAACATAAGCTGTTTCTGGTATTTCAATTTCAAAAACAGTTAATGTTTCGATTCGAAATTGGTTATATTCTATATGATATGGTTGGCAATAATGGTTAACTATTATGATTGTATATTCCATGTCTTTTTGACCAATTCGAATACCATTCTCTTAATGCATAACCAAACTGTGAATAGATACGAACCATAACTGTTATACCCAACCAATCGATTCATATTGTTTGATCGTGTTATCAGTTCGATTCATATTGCAACAAATATATTGTTTAAATTTGATTTGTTGAATGAAATTGATCATGCCCAGGATTACGATTTGTTTCTATATTTGACTCAGTCACGATTCGATTCGATTTTTGCCCAGTTTACGATTATCACCTTTGTCGATTTGTGATGGTTGTGATCGTTATTGTGATCTTGTTTGCTGACTGTGTAATGCTCAGCGATCGAAATCTATGGCAAAGTTTGGATGGTGTTGTTGTGCATGTTTCATGTTGACTATAATCGTAACAGCCTTTCCATATTGACATTTGATTGAAACAATATGAATCTTATGCACATTGTTACAGTTGTAACAAATCGGTTATGATGGTGTTCGATTATGATTGTATCAATTATGATTGTGTTACATCGTATCTGATACGATATGGTTCACCATTGACTTCATTTGTTATGAAACAGTCCTGTTATGGTTTGACCATATTTTATGGCGACTAAAAAATAGACCATTCTTACCCTGTTTCATTTGAGTCCTTTTCGATTCTGTTTAATTTGCATAATAAACTCATTTGAACCATGAGTGATTCGATTTCAATGTTTATTAAAAGAAAATTAAATTATATTATTTTTAAAAAAGATTTCATTTTGATCTCTATCTAGTCCTGTATGCTATTTTAGACTAGCTACAGAATCAAATGATTTTGTAGCTAAGTCTGTAGGATCAAATTTTTATTATTTTGTTACTAAAATATCTCTCTAATTTGATAATTGTGTTCTATTGCAGGTAAATTCGAAATTGCAGTTGAGTTTATGAGCAGTTAGGGGATATTTCAAAGATTTCACTTGCATTTTGATTTCCTAGTTTGGATGATTTTGGGATATTTCCCAGATTATGTAAAACATTTTGATATTATCCACAGGGAGGTTTTACCCTATGGAGAGACTTATATATACTTATGATTTTTGTAATAATGTTCATCCTCATTTGTGGGAGAACAAGGATATGGAGTTTTAATACAGACTGAAGCAGAATTTGGTGTTTTGTCACAGCTTTAGCTTCTCATGATATCAACATTTTGTTTCGTGTTGTGTATGTCAATTTGTATATGGTTTATGACTACTTTAGCTATCTGAATCATGTGCAAATGATATAATTTTAATTACTGTAATCCGTATCTGGTTTCTTCCAAGTGTATAAAAGACATAATAATTGTCTAATTCAGTTTGTGAATGACAGGTTTATCTTCTTCATGAATTGAGTTGTTAAATATAAGTTTTTGCATAACAGGTTTCCCTTATTGCAGAGATTTATAATCATAAAATTGTTATGATCTTTTATGTCTTATTTGTCCTGTAAATAACTCAAAGAGCAGCACAACCAATCGTTTACGAAAAGCTTTGGGATTAACCGGTGCGAGTTTCTCTCCTTCGACCAACTTCGAAGTCATCATATGTAGGATGAACTAGGAGCGCTTCCAGGTTAGCTAATCTTTTCTTTGTTGTTTTTATTAGTAGTTTAATTCAGATATTAGTTTAAGTTGGAATTAGTATATTAGATCGTTTAATTTCAGTAGTTCTATTTCTTATTCATAAAATATAAAAAATCAAAAAGATCTCTGGCTGTCTTAAGACAGAAAGCTTTTGGGTTTTACAGGTTTTATTTAAATCTGCCAGTTGTGTATATTGTATATTTGTGAATAAGTTGTATTATAATTGACAACTAGACGGTTAATTAATAGAATTAGTATAACAGTAATTAGTAGATTGTATATAATAGTTAGAGTAGTTTATATTTAGTTTTAGTTTCCTTTAGTAGTTTGTTTTAATTATATTAGTGTATTAGTTTAGTTTTAGTTAGTTTAGTTTCTTTTAGTTAGTTTTAGTTAATTTTAGTTAGTTTTATTAGTTTAGATAGATTAGTTAGTTTAGGTTAGTTTTCTCTTTGGTCTCCTTAAGACCTTAGAATGGCCAACGGAGCCATTAAACCCGTCAGGGTGGTTCATTCCAAACGGCTTGAGTTATTTAGACAACCTCGGACCGGTTCCACTCTCTCAATTGACGGACGGACAGTTTCGCCTGTCAACAAGTGGTCCCCTTATGGCGTAGATCTAAGAATGGACCTCATGGGAAGACTCTTTGAAGAAGTCTACAAGAAGCCCCAGAGGTGTGGTCATGAAGCGATCCAGATCTCGGGGGATGAGATCTGGATTGCTTGAATACCAAGAGAGGAGAAGATTATATGTGTCAATATTGCATGAAATGAAGTATGGACAAAAAAAAACATGTAAATAAAGTACTTGGGAGGTGAGGCTCAAAGAGGAGCCTCACCTCTAAAACTAATTACTAGTAAATCACTGAGAGCTAATTAATCTTACAATGAACAATAGAAAATATGAGAGAAGCCAAAATGAGTAACTCGATATTATGACAATGCTTGCTAGGCCTTTATATAACATTACAAAATGGTCCATTGGAGAAAGTGAAAAATAGCTCATTAAATGAGTCTCTATTATTAGTATAATAGATCTAATTACCCAACTAAGTAAGTAATGGAAAATAAAACCCAATACGATAATGGAAAGAGCTCATTAAATGAGTCTCTATTATTATAATAATAGATCTAACTACCCAACTAACTAATTAGTGGAAAATAAAACCCAATACAATAATGGAGAGGTGGGACTCTCTTTGACCCCCCATATGGGAAACTTGTTAGCCCAATTAATTAAATAGGAGGTGGGCATCTCCTTGATCCACATTGACAATCTATTAGCTTTATAGCTTTATGACTTTTGCATCCGAATTTAGACCATATACCCCCTTTGTTATAAAAATAGGATCGTGGAGCAATAAAATAAAAAAAAATGCGAAAATAAAACACAGAAGATACACAATATGATAGAGACACATATATACATGGTTCACCTAGTGTGGTCTACATCCACCAAAGAAATATCTAGGTCCTTCCTTATTATTATCCAGCAAAATGAAGGTATACAACCTACAACACACATGTAACTTCCTCTTCTTTTTCTCACAGTCTTCTCTCTCAGAATACAATATTCACGATAATACATAACCTCAATACAATTCCCTCATTAGAGAGGGTTTCCTTCTAAGGAAAAAACCCTAAAATAACTTCTACCATCATATCTCGGAACTTATAATGAACGGTCCATATTGACTACAAAATTACAATATTTTACAAGGCAATTTTTCCCAAAATTTTGCTTCATGGGCACTTCTCCTAAATCCATCTCCAAGGGGGGGCTACAAAAATTGTTGTCGCCCCCCTGGACCCCCCTAGTGATAGTTGTGGGGGGGCAAGCCCCCCCACACCCTAACATTAGGGAATGAGGTCCAAGCACAACTGAATCAAACCTTTGAATAAGGAAGATAATTAGGCTCCACAACCAACACCCTTAAAATTTAGATCATTCCTCCCCCCTAAGAAAATGATGTTCCCCATCATTTCACCCATGCAAAAAAGAGAAACCCCATTATCATATTGTTATGATTACAATGTGAAAATACCCAATGAAGAGAAGGGTTTTGTGTGGTTGACCCATAACCATGATTTTGTGGTTGACCCATAACCTAGTTGACAATGACATTGTACATGGGTAGAAAAATAAATAAATTTTAATAAACTCCCAACATTTAAAAAAATAATATGGAAAAATTGTGACTTTGGGGGCTGTGAACATCCTTCTACAAATATATTCATAAGTTCTCCTACAGGTGATGTAATCAAATTCCATCGAACACCCATTTGAGATACTGAAGAGATATTTCCATTGGTATATGGAACTTGTTCTGAGGTGGCTCATGGAGTGAGAAAAACATGGCCAAATTTGAAGGGCATGTGGCCACGTTGAATACAAACATGTGTTGCTTCAAACAAGTCTATCTCATAAACCAAACACTAAAATGAAATTTCGATAAATACCCATTTGAGATATTGAATATATATTTCCATCCATATGTGGAAATTCTTCTGTTGTTTCCTGAGTAGGTAGAAAAATACCTTTGAATATTGTGGTACGAGAAGCCTCCTTGGGTCAAATACATGCTAATATTTAATCAATGATATCTCTCAAAACAAGAAGCCAAATGAGATTCCGTGAAATGCCCATTTGAGATATTGAAGATATATTTCCATCCATATGTGGAACACCTCCTTTATTTTCTTGAGAAAGGATCAAAATACCATTGAATATGGTGGCATGCATGACCTCCTTGGGTCAAATACATGCTGATATTCAATCGATGATATCTCTCAAACCAGGAAGCCAAATGAGTTTATGCGAAATACCCATTTGAGATATTGAAGATATATTTCCAATGAACTATGGCAGAGCCTCTAAAATGATGTGTAGAGGTCGCAACACATTTTTTAAGTTGGCTAAGTGTAGAGGACCACAAAGGATGCCAAGGGTTTGTAGAGCAACATGGGCTATTGTAGAGGTTGTGGAACATCTGTGGGCAGCATGGACACCTTGCATTTTTTTTTGAAAATGTTGCATACCAATGAATGTAGTGGATCCATGTATAGATGTAGTGAATCCATGTATGGTTCTCCTTGTAATGGGGAATGAATATCCGAGGGTAAAAAAAATCCTTGTAGTACGTGTGGACCAACTATGATGCTTACAGTGTATGGTCCGACAAATGGATTTCGATAGTACCAAAAGGAGGTTGGTGATTTCTGAAAATGTTTGAACCTGCAACATGCTTCAAACCCTTTTTCTAATGGAGAGCATACCTGCTTTGATACCATTGATCTAGATCTTGGGGGTTAATATCTAGATGGCTTGAATGTCGAGAGAGGAGGAGCTTAGACATGCCAATATTGCATGAAAAGAAGCATGGAAAAAAAATCATGTAAATGAAGCACTTGGGAGGTGAGTCTCAAAGAGGAGCCTCACCTATAAAATTGATTACTAGTAAATCACTTAGAGCTAATTAATCTTATAGTGAACAATAGAAAATATGAGAGAAGCCAAAATGAGTAACTTTATATTATGAGAAGGCTTGCTATGCCTTTATATAGCATTATTAAATGGTCCATTGGACAAAGTAAAAAATAGCTCATTAAATGAGTCTCTATTATTAGTATAATATATCTAACTACCCAACTAACTAAGTAGTGTAAAATAAAACCCAATACAATAATGGAAAGAGCTCATTAAATGAGTCTTTATTATTATAATAATAGATCTAACTACCCAACTAACTAATTAGTGGAAAATGAAACCCAATATAATAATGCAGAGGTGGGACTCTCTTTGACCCATATTGGAAACTTGTTAGCCCAATTAATTAATGAGGAGGTTGGCATCTCCTTGATCCACATTGGCACTCTATTAGCTTTATAGCTTTATGAATTTTTCATCCGAATTTAGACCATATACCCCCTTAAAATTTGTATCATGAAGGCCAAACTTGGTTGAAGAATAAGGACATGAAGGACAATGTAAATGCAAGTATCAAAGTCATAGATGTATATTCCTTGTCGTTCCCTTTCCAATGATAGGTGGTACGCCGTGTGGTTCCTCATGGTTGAGGAGTTGTGGCATTGTGAAGTTAGAATCCCCAAAGAATGGTCAAGAAGCCCCTAGTTAGTTACTAGTCAATTAATGAGAGAGTAAAGTGGTTGTAACAAGAAATTCTAGAGGCCCCTAATATTAGGGAGAGAGGTTACTTGAAAAAGTATAAATACACCCCAAGGAATCCCTCATAAGTACATTCACTCACTCATTCTATTGAATATATTCTTGTGAGTACATGAACTATTGGAAAGTTTGTGATGAAGAAATATGAGGTAGAAACAAGTGAGAAGTGCGGGAGTTTTTGGGTTGCAGAGGAGAGTGGAAATTTCTAAGGAAACCCTAGTTTGGTTGACCCCCGTTGGTTAGACTACTAGTGTCATGCGAGACACCCCTGTGGGTTGTCTAGGACTCGTCACACGAGGCCTCTCTAGATAGCAGGTCTTGCTCCCATGAGGACAAGAAAGATATGAGGAGGATAGCTAGGTTCATGCTGCAGCAAGGTTTGAAGGTACAACAAGTTTGTGATACAGTTTGAGATGGTATGATACAAGTTTCATGAGTAAAGGTATGTTTTCTATGTGTTTGTTTGAGGCTTGACTCATGTATAGTATGGCATATGCTTAAGGAATATATTAGAGGCCTCTTGGGAATAGGGATGCTATGGTTGAGGTGATATATGATTGAGACATATTATTGGTACTTGGTCTATGGATGTTATGGTTCTTTGTTAAAGGCACACCTTTGTGATATTGGCTTGAGGCGCATTCTTATATATCATTAATTATATGGTATAGATACATGGTACATGATTATCTACTCATCACTGATGTTATGGTATCTACATTTGGCATATTTTATGGCACATGATTTGTTGGTACACAATTGATGAATGGTATGGTACAGGTTTTGGTATAGCGTATGTTGATGATTAATCATAGGTTGATGGTACAAGTATAGTTACAAGGTGATGGTACAGTGATAGTTACAGGTTGATGGTACAAGTATAGTTACAAGGTGATGGTACAGTGATAGTTACAGGTTGATGGTACATTGATAGTGACATGTTGGATATGGTGATAGGTTGGATACAGTGACAAGTTGATGGTACAATGACAGTGACATGTTGGATACAGTAACAGGTTGGATACAATGATAGGTTGACAAGTTAAAGGTTGATGTGACAGTGGGAGTGATTGTGGTAGTGATAGTTTGGTCTACATTTATATTTCAGGGTGGCAGGACGGGAAAAGGAAAGGGGTTTGTAGCCTCCTTCTAGTTGGTGCCAAAGAACTCGGAGAGTTGGAGCTTCCTTTAGGTTGGAGCACGAGAAGTTGGGGGTTGTAGCCTCCTTTTGGTTGGAGCCATATAATTCAGGGAGTTGTAGCTTCCTTCAGGTTGTAGCCTGTAAACAGGGGGTCATAGCCTCCTTTCAGTTGTAGCTGGACAATTGGGAAGTTTGTGCTTCTAATGCATTTATTCTTTTGATATATAATAAAAGCATTCTATGGTTTTCTCCCATTTGGGTTTCCACATAAATTCCGGTGTATTGTGTTTCTGTGGATGCCTATTATGCTCTATTAATTTATATTGCACACGACATATTGATGAAATTAATGGTTGAGGTTAAAAATGATAATAAAATGCTCATACTGATTCACCCCCCCCCCCCCNCCCCTCTCAGTATTCCAACAACCCTTATATTACAAGTTTACTTAGTGACTTCATAGGGTAATTCCATCACCTTATTTTGATGATCCTAGAGGGACCAAATGAAAACTCCACAAAGCTCAAGGAGGTACACTAACCCTCCTAAGACCCATACGAGAAGTCTTCCTCACAATTCACTTATAGTAAAATCCTTGTTCGGTGGAAACCTTCCTTTATCTACGATGACTCAGAAGAAATGGGTATCCAATATATTCAAACGTTTAGACACGTTTTCTATCCTAGGATACCCTCGACAGGTGCCTCCTTAATTTGAAAATTAGTTTCCCACATTTTCCGACAATAATGTAACTATTTCCGAAGAGAATATGGATAACTTTTGGGCCTTCTTTCAACTTAATCCCGTAAGTGATGACACTGGATATTTAGTGATTAAACGTTTCTCATCCACTCTGATTGGTGCTGCTATAATGTGGTACAATGGCATCCCTAGAAAAAGTATCAGACCATGGATCAATTTGAGGAGACCTTCCTTAAAACACGGGTTGTTAAGGAGGATCCTAAGTTTTTGTTGATGCAGTTTACTAAAATAAAGAAGATAGATGTCATCTTATTTTTCTATACAAGAAGGCCATCCTAGGAAATTTTGGATACATGCTTAGGGACAAGGCTCCAAATACCCTTGAAGAGGCCTAAGAGATGGCTGAAAAAATTGAGGCTAATATTTCAACCTATAAGGTAGAACCTTTCTATACCCCAAGAACTAAGGATTACTCCACACTGAGGACGTTACATAATGTCGAGCCCACTCAATATATTAGCTCTCCATGGGCACAAAGGATTGAGGAAGAAATAAATGATGTTTCCAAGAATAAAACCATAATGATGAACAAGATCACTAAATTGGAAAGGTCACAACAACAGGCCACCAAACCTACTTTTAGGGTCTCACCTCAAAGACCAAACTAAGCTTGGAAGCCTAGGGATCCAAATGAACAAAGAGTCACCAACACTCTAGATCCTTCAAATGTTATAAGTTAAGGAGAGACTCCTTGGTTCCTACCATGTGGATATTCACATTAGGAACATGAATTTATCTAGGTGGATATTGGTGGCCACCCACCTATTCCAACTAGCTCATCTTGACAATTCTTTCCTAGTTTTCGGGTACTCAACTTCTGGGGCCGTTTTGAGGCCCTAAACAATGCTTTTAGGGCTTGCCACAATCAAAATATAGATAGAGTTACATTTTGATGACAAAATGTGTAGTCCTCAAATAATCCTTTCCAACGGGCTATCGTGGGCCTAAAACGAAGATCGTATGCAAAATTTATAGCCCTGGGAAGTCGATGTACCAACTTAACCGAATGGGTCCCACATGAATTTTGACACTTCATCTTCTAGGGTTTGGTTTTTGGATGTCTAGGGTTTTTTCATTCATGTTTATTGTAAAAATTCTTTGAGAGCCTCATTGTACTCATCTTCTGGTGATTGAGTGCAACCGTCACATCTCTTCTCAGAGATAAGTCGCCACCATTCTAGCAATCTTGTTTTCAATATGCATTTTACAGTTTCAACATATTTCTTTATTTAATAGAAGTTGGTTTTACTATATCTCTATTATTGTTCATTTTGTCTCTATGTTAATAATAATAATAATATGTTTTCATTTCATTATGCTCATAAAATCTGGATCAGTGGTATCAGAGCGGTCTTCCCCTTGTCGTTATTAGTGCATGTCCCCAACAAGGTCAGGGTACAAAGAGTTGGGTCTCAATATTGTTTCTCTTGAGGACAAGAGCTCTTGCACGACCAAGCGACCTTCCATGGTGGGAGAAAAGAAAGATGATGGGACAGGAGATCCTTTCAAATTGTTGCTCGAGGAAGCCCTCGTGCAACAGAGGAATGAGATGATGAATATTTTTGCACAAATACTTCGACGACTATCAACACACGACACATATTCCCCGAGAGGAGGCGATGCCCCTTTCAAGGTACAAATCAACTTTGATATTTCTATATTTGAAGGTCAGATAGACGCAGATGTTGTAGACAAATGGTTGAATCTGCTAGAAGAGTATTTTTCTGTCCATAAGTTTTCGAATAGAGAAAATATTACTTTTTCACTCCTCAAAGTCATCCCCCATGTCAAATATTGGTGGGAGACTTTCTATGAGAAAAAGGAAACTGAGGAACTGATCCAGAATCGGATCCAAGAGCCTAATAGGGCTAAAAAAGGCTCAAAAATGAAAGTTCTTAGAATTTGATGAAACCAATTCCATTGCGTCCATCTCATTCTCCCGATTCCGGCCATATATTTACTTTCTAAAAACAAACTCCAGATGTGAAAAATATCACACGACAATCAGATTCTTCTATGGCAAAAGTCAATGGTCAACTGGCAAATGAATAAGTGCCACATGGCCCAGACATGGGTAGCCACGTGGCACTTCACTACTAGTTATCATGTAAAAAGTATTTGGGGGTCCATGGGATTCGAACCTTTGACCCATGGCTAGCTCCAAATCTTTGGAAAAATTCTATTACCAACCTGCCAAAGTCAAATTTATGAAAAAAACCCACTTTCCTATAGTTTTGGAGTCAAATAGCCAAAGGAGGGCGCAAGGGGGCTAGGTCTAAGCCCCAACACATGGTTTCATTACAGGAGCGCGCTCAAGGGATTATTTGGGTGCACCCAAGGGCAGATTAGCCCAGATCCCATGGAAGGTGCCCCAAAACCATAAGCTAACAGTTAAGGGGGTTGGCGCATAGCACTTGGAGCGCTGGCACTTGGCCATGTGGCCCCATGTGACCTGGTAAAGGGAGAGAATGCCCTGTATTGGGGGCTTACTGTGTAATTTTTAGAAAAAATGGGTTTTTAACTTTACAGAATTGATTTCTGACTGATTTTATGCCCAAAAATTGGATATTTTGGGGATTTTGGGCCATTTGAAGGGGGGATTTGAGCCCGGATTTTGGTAGGAAGTTGGGGATGGATAACCAACTTTAGATCTATATAAACCAGGCCTATTTGAGGCCATGGAGGACAATCAAAGAATATTTATGCTGAAGGGAAGCCAAGCCAAAGCCATTTTTATGCAGGAAAGCTATTGAGGAGCAGACGCTTGCAGGCCATTTCTGGGAGCTCCGGTCATCCGTTTTGCATGTCGTTTCTTCTGCTGGGTTCTAGAGATCTGAAAGAACATGATAATATTAGTCTTGTAGCCTAATGGTACTACTGTGATGTACTTTTTGAGCTTTTGAACATAAATAAAGAAGCCTCCCCCACTGAGACAAAGGCCCAGAGATGTAGGCAATTTTGTGCCGAACTCCGTTATCACTTCTCTTGTTATGGTTTGTTGTTCTTATTGCTTCAATTTAGATCTATATTTTGTATTATAGCTGTGATATATTCTCTCATCTTCATCCTCTTTCATTAGCTTCTTAAATGGTTAATTAACGCATGCAATTAAAAACTCAACCACAATCATTAAAAGATCTTTTCGGATCAAGTGGTATCAGAGATAGTTGACGTTTGGATTTGAGTTTTGCATGTTAACCAGGGAAAATCTACAACGTGGTGAAGGCAAGCTTGTTGCAGAGAATACATTAATTGGTTTGATTAAGATAGCTTCTCACAGCGAGAATATGGCATTAGAAGAAGGGCTTTCTCAGGATGAGAAAGAGTTCCGGAAAACTTTCCTTGCTATGTCGGAGATGGTGAAAGTTTTGTACGAGGATTACTTGGAACAAAAGAGACCAATTTTGGGTGAATCTTCAAAGGGAAAAAGTGAAGAGGAAGAGGATCATCCTCAGATTCCTCCTTCACCTCCATCATCACCTCCTTCTTCTCCTTCTTCTTCAAGTTCAAGTTCTAAATCTAATGCACATAAACATGTTCATAAACATAAGAATGAAATGCCATTGTTAAAACTTGATGTTAAATTTGAGTTACCCATATACGATGGTGAAGTAAATGCAGAGAAACTTGACAATTGGATCAGGAAGATGGAGGTTTATTGTAGTGTGCAATAGATCAAGGATGAGGTCACACAAATCAAGTTGGCATCTTTGAGACTTGCAGGTACAACTCTCATCTGGTGGCAAAGCAAGTTGCAAAATGGAACGCAACGAGTGGGTAATGTATTTCCATCATGGAAAATATTCATTTATGCACTTAGGAAACAATTCTATCCTTTGGGTTATAAAGAAAAATCATTAATTGAATGACAATCTTTAAAACTAAGAAAAGGACAAACAGTGCAAGAGTATACAGATGGATTTCGAAAAATGGCATTGATGTTAGATATCCCTTTACAAACACAAGAAACTCTTATGAAGTGTATAGGAGGTTTACTTGCGCATATTAGAAACATTGTTTTCATGTTTGGACCCACTAAACTAGATGAGGTTTCTGTTCAAGCAACATGTATTGAAGTAGGGAAAGTAGGTGTGTCAGGGGATTCATCGTCTTCAAGGAAAGAGGACAAGAAGAAATGGCATGGAAAGAATTCAAATGCAGTGATGAGGAAGGAAGGGAAGCCCTCTTGCAAGCATTGCAAGAAAGAGGGACATGATGAGGACAGATGTTGGCAGTTGCATCCCGAGAAGAGGCCAAAGTGGTTCAAGGAAAAGAAGGGAATGCAAACAATGGTAGTGACAACAAGACCCACAAACTTGGGATCAGATTCAGGTGATGAATCAAAGATCTCATTGGTTGGTATGACAGGTAAAATTGGTGAAGGAATTGATTGTAGAAGCAACTTGTTTCATATAAGGGTAATCATGCGACACACTAAGATAGACACATTAATCGACAGTGGATCTCAATCTAATCTAATCTCRGAAGAATTGGTTAAGCAATTGGGGTTAAAAACACAARYWCATCATAAKCCTTACACACTTAAATGGATAAGMAATCATCATCAAATGCACATAACAAAGMARTGCACAATCAAATTTGMAATTTCATCTAAGTATGTGGACGARGTAAYATGTGATGTAGTGTCRTTAAGWGAATGTGGAATGGTCTTAGGTAGTCCATACTTATATGATCGTAAGGCAATCTTCTACATGACAAAGAATCAATATCAATTAACCAAAGCAGGTCAAGATTATGTGGTTCATGCTCATCATGTTAAGGCAAATAAAACACTTCAAACAATGGAACAATTAAAGAAGGCAATTCAAGCAAGAAACAAACCAATAATTGTTTCAAATGAAGTAATCGATCTTAAGCAAGAACAAGAAATGATTGTTGAATGGAAAATCAATCATAAGTTGCTTCAAGATAAGCTCATGTTGTGCAAATATTTCAAGTATATCAGCTCATTTGCAATCATCTTTTTGATGCTGTCATTAGTAATTTTTTCTACATGGATGATAGTGGCTTCAGTAAGATGTAACAGGATTCAAATGGGTAACAATATACTGTCAGTTGTCATGATTGTGTTATAGTTGATATTGATGAGACAGGTGCATAGGATAGAGTTCGGAGATAAAGGACAAGTCAAGTGGCCTATCCCGAGCTTGTTGACTGGTCAGTAACCTTTTGGGGACCAAAAGGTCCTTTAGTGGGGAGGTGTGATCCAGAATCAGATCCAGGAGCCTGACAGAGCTTAAAAAGGCTCAAAAATGAAAGTTCTTAGAATTTGACAAAACCAATGCCATTGCATCCGTCTCATTCTCTCGATTCCAGCCATATATTTACTTTCTCAAAACAGACTCCGGATGTGAAAAATATCGCACGGTAATCAGACTCTTCTATGGCAAAAGTCAATGGTCAACTGGCAAATGAAAAGTGCCACATGGCCCAGACATGGGAAGCCACGTGGAACTTCACTACTGGTTGGCATGTAAAAAGTATTTGGGGGTCCATGGGATTCGAACCTCTGATCCACGACTAGCTCCAAGTCTTTGGAAAAGTTCAATTACAAACCTACCAAAGTCAAATTTATGAAAAAAACCCACTTTCCTATAGTTTTGGAGTCAAATAGCCAAAGGAGGGCGCAAGGAGGGTAGGGATAAGCCCAAGCACGTGGTTTCATTATAGGAGCATGATCAAGGGCTTGTCTGGGCGCACCCAAGGGAAGATTAGCCCAGATCCCATGGAAGGCCCCCCAAAACCAGGAGCTAACAGTTAAGGGGGTTGGCGCATAGCACTTGGAGAATTGGCACTTGGCCATGTGGCCCCATGTAACCTGGTAAAGGGGGCCCATGCCCTATCTTGGGGGCTTACTGTGTAATTTTTAGAAAAAATGGGTTTTTAACTCTACAAAATTGATTTTTGACTGATTTTATGCCCATAAATTGGATTTTTTGGGGATTTTGGGCCATTTGAAGGGGGGATTTGAGCCCAGATTTTGGGAGGAAGTTGGGGATGGATAACTAACTTCAGATATATATAAACCAATCTTGTTTGAGGCCATGGAGGACAGTCAAAGCAGAGTTATGTTGAAGGGAAGCCAAGCCAAAGCCAATTTTATGCAGGGAAGCTGTTGAGGAGCAGATGCTTGCGAGACATTTCTGGGAGCTCCGATCATCCGTTTTGCGTGTCGTTTCTTCTGATGGGTTCTAGATATCTGGAATAACATGATTAGATCAGTCTTTTATCCTAATGGCACTATTGTGATTTACTTTTTGAGCTTTTGAATAGAAATAAAGAAGCCTCCCCCATTGAGACAAAGGCCCAGAGACGTAGGAAATTTTGTGCCAAACTCCATTATCACTTCTCTTGTTATGGTTTGTTGTTATTATTGCTTCAGTTCAGATATGTATTTTTTATTATGGCTGTGATATATTCTCTCATCTTCATCCTCTTTCATTAGCTTCTTAAATGGTTAATTAACACATGCAATTAAAAACTCAACCACGGTCATTAAAAGATCTTTTCGGATCAGGAACCCTCATTATTTACAGTTTCTCTCACCTGGGAGTCCTTTAGTGATGATATTAAGGAACAATACTACCCTCTTGGAAGTTATGATGACCTGTATACAAAATAGACCACATTGTGGCAGGAAAGGAACCAAGAAGTGCCAGAGTTCACAAATATCTTCCATACCTTGCACACTAAGATGGGTGTCAAATATTTCGAGAAACATGTAGTGCTCAAATACTATAGTGGTATGCATAGATACATCTAGGTAGAAATGGAGTTTCTGGACATATCGTCCTTGGGTGTGACCTATCAATATGCCGTCAAAATCGAGCATACGCTTAAACAAAAGAGGCAACAGTTTGGGTCTGGGAACCCCTCATAGTATAAGAAGGGAAAGGGAAGCCACAACCCATAGAAAAAAGGGTAGAGCGAAGATGGAAAGACTCAAGAAAATCAGTCTAAGATGAAAAAGAATAAAGATAATGGAAAGACGAAGAAATATACCGAGAAATGGTGTGACTTCCATAAGATCCCCTGACATAACATTGTTTATTTCTGCTCGAAGCAGACATTGGTGGTTGAGGTGAAAGCATATGAATTAGATGCAGGTTCTAGCTCTGATTCAGAACTAGAAAATAGGAGATGGATCATTGAATTGGAACCCAGAGCCACCGTTGCTACCACCAATACCCAACTCAATGAACCTGATGAGCTAGAGGAAGACGAGCACCTCTTTCATTCACATATGTGGGTGAAAGGAACCCCACTACAGTTCATCATTGATAGAGGTATCTAGGAGAACCTCATCTTAGTGGAGGTCATCAAGCGGATGGCCCTATTGACAATGCCGCACCCACAACCCTACACCATCAAATGGCTCCACCAAGGAAATGATCTCCGCGTCAGCCAATAGTGTCGCTTGTCCTACGACATGAAGCCATTCAAAGATGAGGTATTGTGCGATGTTTCTCCCCTTGAAGTTTGTGATGTTCTTTTGGGCCAACCTTATTTATGGAAATATCATGTTGTATATGACTCTAGGCCTCATAGTGTTATTATTACTTTGGAAATGAAATTGTACAAGATACCCGAGGTAGTCCCACCTAGTGTCATTTCCTTGATCTTTTCCAAGCAATGAAAGAAGGTCATCTCTCAGACCAAGAAGTTTATCTTCTTCATGATTCGCTCTCAGAGTGAGTGAAATATGGTAGCCACATCTATGGCCTCCACGACCGACCTCTCTATGCAGAAGAAGTAAGTGGATAAGGTCATGGAAGAATATAAAGACATCTTATCCTCACCTACCGGGGTACCTCTTCAGTGTTAGGACAAGCATTCCATCGATTTGGCCCTCGACACACTGCTACCTAATGGGCTAGTCTATCATCTCTCTCTGTTAGAAAATGAGGAGATCAAGCGTCATATCCAAGAACTAGTCCAAAAGGGGCACATCTGATCCAACTTGTCACCTTGTGGAATCTCATTCATGCTTGTGCAGAAGAAATACATGACCTAGCAACTCTGGATTGATTATCAAGCCCCTAAATAAAATCATAGTCAGGAACCGGTACTTGATTCCCTGAATCCCTAAATCAATGATCTCCTTGATCATCTCAAGGGGGCCAAATACTTCAGTAAGTTTTATCTGAAGTTTGCTACCATCAGGTCCCAATAGAGCAGAAAGATGTATGGAATACTTCCTTCAAGTCAAAAGAAAGTCTTTTTGAATGGCTTGTCATGCCCTTTGGTTTGAAAAATGCCCCAACAAATTTCATGAGGATGATGGGCGATATATTGTGGCCTTTCACCAATTATTTTGTAGTGGTGTATATGGATGGCATCCTCATCTACAAAAATACTTGGGCATGACACTTGCAACATATTGAACATGTTATGCACACTTTGCGGCAACACAAGCTATATTCCAACTTGGAAAAATGGTCCTTCGACATGGACAAGGTCCAGTACCCAGGATACATTGTTTATGAGAATGGTGTGCATGTGGATCCACCCAATATCCAGGTCATCCAAGACAGGCCAACCCAAACCATGCTAGCTCAGCTTCAGAGCTTCTTAGGTCTGGTCAATTTATATCACAGGTTCATGTTGGGACTCTCCCATATTGCATGGGACCTCAGCCAAGTAACCAGGGGTGGTGGTAAGGAAATTTTTTTTAGGGCCTATCCCAACAACAAACATTCAATGATTTGAAGCAATGATTGTGCTCATCCCCAGTTCTTTCATTACCTGACCTACAACAACCCTTTGAGATCAAGACAGATGCTTCAGACTATGATGTGGGTGCAGTCCTCACTCAACACGACCACCCCATGGCCTATCATAGTGAGACAATATCAGATGTTTTCTGTAAGTAACCTAATTACAAAAAATAAATGTACTCCATTGTGCAATCCTACCGCTAGTGGAGGAATTACATTCTTGATAAGGAGACAATCATCCACACTGATCATAAGACGCAATAGTTCATGCAGAGACAAGGCCAATTGAAGAATGAACCCCATCAGAAGTGGTCCACATATTTGCAATAGTTCCACCTCAAAATTAAGTATAAGAGAAGAAGTACCAACCACATCATTGATTTCCTCAGTTGACTTCTAGTCATGCACTCACCACAGTGCTAGACTCTTGTGGTCACGAGACCTCTGGATGACCCCAACTTTATGAGAACAATCATGACTTTGACACCACCTACTAGATGTTGGGCGTAAACATAGTTGTCACTAATTTCCATCTTTAGGATGGGTTGTTGTGCCATCTAGGCCATCTCCATATTCCATAAAGAGAGGATTATTTTGGAATCCCACTATAGTCGGGTGGCAAGACACTTTGGTGTAGAAGAGACAGTGGCAGTGCTGCAAAAACATTTCTACTGGCTGAAACTTTGATAAGATATCAACAAGTACAGTAGGTCTTGCACTTCCTATGTTATTGTCAAACCGATGAGTAAGAAACAAGGCTTGTACACCCCTATGTCTACTCCTAATAAGCCCTGGGAATCCATCTCAATGGACTACATATGAGGCCTTTCATCCACCAAGCGAAGAAATGGATTTTTTTTGTGGTTGTCGATTGCTTTTCCAAGATGGACATTATGGTCGCCTGCAAGAAGAGCATCACAGTAGAGGACACTGCCCAGATATTCTTTGAACGAGTATGGGTACATTTTAGGATACTAAAAACCATTATCTCAGGTCGAGACAATTGGTTCCTAAATACATTTTGGTCGATCCTTTGGTCACTGTTGGACACCAATCTCACCAAATCCACTTCCTTCCACCCCAGACAGATTTCCAAACCCACGTTGTCAACGAGATGATCGTGCATATCTTGCGCATGTGCAATTATAAGCACCCCCGCACATGGGATGAGTGTCTTCCCTATGTTCAAAATAGATATAATAGAGCCATACATAGCTCAGTCATCCACAACCCCTTTCAGGTGGGGTTTGGATTTCAACCATTGGGTCCCATGGATGTTGCACTATCCCTTGTGCCCACCCAAGAAGACTCGTCCCATGCTCAAACTGAAGCTGAAAAATCCACCTAGTTCATTGATCGGATCCAACACATATACCAATAGATTTAGGATATTTTAGATAATTCCAATGCCAAGTACAATCAATGACATGATCAACATCGGGTTCCACACAAGTTTCAGGTGGGAGACAAAGTTTGGTTGCACTTGTAGAAAGAACGCCTTACAGGGCCCCATCAGAAGATTCATCCACTCTGATATGGACCTTACATCATCACCAAGGCTCTGAGAGATAATGATTTTAAGCTCAACATTCCCCCCTTCCTTGTCTTCAATGTTCAATGTGGATCTCCTTCGGCCATATTTTCCACCATTATTGGACACCTTGGAGATAACATAACAATTGACACCAATAGAGCTCAACCATGACTGCATGGAACATGCATCCACTGATAAAATCATGGACACACGGGTCAAGAAAACATTCTAGCATAGGATCCAACTTTATCAGGTTGTCAAAGTAGAGAAAGGGTAACTCTTGCACCAAGGCAAGTGACTCACTCAGGGCCAAAGTTAGCAAAAAATTCCTCATCTGATGGGGGAACTCAATGAAATGGAGACCATTTCTTCCTAATGGGGGAGGATTGGTCCAGGTGGATATCAGTGGCTACCCACCTATTCCAACTGGCTCAGCTTGTCATTTTTTTCAGTTTGGCAGATTTTTCCTAGTTTTCGGGTCTTGAACTTCCGGGGCTGTTTTGAGACCCTAAACATCGTTCTTAGGGATCCCTACGATCAAACTTTAGTTAGAGTCACATTTTTATGGCCCAATGTGTATTCCTTTTATAGACCTTTCCAATGGGATATCGTGCGCATAAAACGAAGATTGTGTGAAAATGTTACGACCCTGGGAAGTTGATGTACCAACTTACCCCAACGGGGCCCACACAACTTTTGGCGCTTCATCTCCTAGGGTTAGGTTTTTGGATGTCTATGGTTTTTTCATTCATGTTTTTTTTTTAAAGGATTTCAAAGCCTCATTTTACTCATCTTCTAGTGAATGAGCGAAGTAGTCACATCTCTTCTCAGAGATAAGTCACCACCATTCTAGCAAGTTTGTTTTTAGTCTGCATTTTACAGTTTCAACATATTTCTTTATTGAATAGAAGCCAATTTTGTTGTATCTCTGTTATTTTTCATTGTGTCTGTGTTAATAATAATAATAATCTTTGTTCATTTCTTTCTTCTTGTAAACTATAATGGGGATCCGGATCACATGAATGTCTTTGATACCATAAACTCAATATTTTCCATATCTTCTCATGAATGCCTCGACATTACACCAGAAAAAATTGAGGAAGGAAAAAGAGAAGCATCCAGGAGGGATAGGATGGAGATCATAAACAATATGGATGAGGAATAAAGGGATAATCTTAGGAAAATAGAATTACAAGTGTACATGAGACAAACAAGTGCGCCTCAAGATCCTCCTAGTCACCCTAGTCTCCCTCAAGTCATCCCCCCTCCGCCACCAACAAACAATACTCCTCCTAGTTCCACTTTTACAAATACTAGTGACATTGATTTGGATATTGATATAAATGGCATCTTGGCAAAGATTAATGTATCTGTACCTATAACAAAGATCATTAAGATTGCTTCAATGAGAAAAAAAGTTGAGAAATTCTTTAGGGTACAAGGTGCACCTCTAGACCCTCGTATAATGCTACAAGATAAACATTTAAGAACACACTATTATGAGCACCCACATTTCTACAATTCCTTACAAATGAACAATAAATTCTTGAACAAGTGTACAGTTGACTCATGGGCGAGTGCAAATTTAATGGCCTTGAAGGTAATGAGACAATTATGTTTGGAAGTCACAAGAACTGATAGAAATGTTTGAGGGATTGAGTCCAGGGCTATTTCTATGCATGGTGTGATAGATAAATTGAAGGCCCACTTTAATTGATATCCCAAGATAGTTTTCCTGATGGACATTGTGGTCATAGATGTTCCAAATGTTTGGGAAATGTTTTTTTCTATAAAATGTGTTGCAATTGTGTGTGGTAATTTATAGATGGATTTTACCTATGCTACTATACCCATGGAGGATGAAACCAATTATCAACTACCCAACTTACCAATAGAAAGAGATCACATTGAAGAAATTGACCTTGACCCGGAAACTGAGGAACTCCTTCAAAATCTCAATGGATCTCTTCCAGAATTTTTCCCATAAGATCTCCCTTTTTCCCAAGAAGAAGACTTTGATGATATATAATGTCCTAAAAGGGAAGATTACCAACAACAACTAGATAGGTACAAAGACAAATAAATTGGCTCCATCAAAATATTGAAGAATTATGATAAATTGTTGTTGATTAGACTGAGCCAAGATAATATTCTAACAACAAAATCCCACCCCCTCCCTCAAAGCAATGTATCAGGGTAATACATGATCCACGTTATTTTCGGCATGAAATGAGAGTGGAGATATAAAACAAAAATACAAATATTTAAAGAGAAAAAATAATACAACAAAGATATATCAGATATATAACAAAAGACACAGATATACAGTAATACACAATTTCTATTAATGAGCGAAATGTACAAAACTATAGAAATACAGAGTGAAAGACTTGCTAGAATGGTGGTAGCTTATCTCTGATAAGAGATGTGAAGGATACTCACATTCACAAGAAGATGATTTTACAATGAGGCTGCAAATTCCTTTTTATCATAAATAAAATCCAAAACCCTAACCCCAGAAGATGAAAATCCAACAGTTTTGTGGACCCCGTTTTGGGTAGTTTGGTGTATCAACTTCCCTGGGGTGTAACTTTGGCATACGATTTTATTTTTGGGTGCACGATAGCTCTTTGGAAAAGTATCATCGAGGATATTCATTTTGGGGGCTCAATTAAAGCCTTTTTTTTTTATATAATTGAGGCTATATATCCCAAAAAAATTTCATTTAGGCCCTCAAAATGGCCTCGAAAGATTGGGAACTGAAAAACTGCTAAAAATAGTAAATTGCCAAAAGACTATTTTGAGACAGTTGGAATAGGTGGGTGGTCACTGATATCCACCTGGATCAATCCTCCCTCCTTAGGAAGAAATGGTATCCATTGTTTTGAGTTCCCAGGGGAAAGGGAAAAGCGTTTGTTGAATCTGTATCTTGATGAGTTTCTTGCCTTTTTGGAGAAGTTGCATTGCTTAGCTTGTTTAAGGTTGTCATGAACATGTGGCTGGAAGGGTTGGACCTTTTTAACCAATATGGATACATGAGATGATTGTGTGCACAAGGAATCCTTACTCTTTGATTCAATCTTGTCGACCTTCTTCTGTTGGATAGAAGGTGCTTGGACTAAGGATGTTGTGGTTGTGGTGTTCTTCTGTTCACCTTTTGAACAGACTATGAATAAGTTGAATTTTGTAGTATCAGATACTACTTTGTGGCACTGTTTAGGTGGGAAAATAGTTGAAAATACCTCTGGTATCCTATAAAGATGACCCCCGAGAGTAACAATGACACTATGGGGTCGAGACTCATAAATAGTATGACGCTTCCACATATATGGCTAGCCCAATAGAAAACCACAGAAATACAGTGGGGAAACATCAAATAATACCTCATCTTTGAAGGGTTGGATGTCATATGAAAATTGACACTATTGGCTGGCACAAAGGTCTCGACCCTGGTGAAGCCACCTGATGTTGTATGGTTGCGGGTGTGGTGTTGTCGACAATCCTAACTGTTTGACGACCTCTGTCAAGATGCGGTTTTTCTGGCTTCCACTATCAATAATAAAATGCAGTTGGGTCCCCTTCACCCACATCTATGATTGAAAAAGGTGCTCCCCCTCTTCAAGATATGTTTGTTCTTCTAGTTGAATTGTTGTGGTTGTGACTGTAGATGTGGGGTCTGCATTGATGATCTATCTTTTCCATTATTTTCTGAATCAAGGTTCGGCTCCTTGTCTTTGATCTCCACCACCAATGACTTTTTTGAGTGACATTGATCAATGTTGTGCCAGGATATTTTGTGGAAATCAGACCACTTTCTAGTGTTCTTCTTCGTCTTCCTGTGGCTTGGACTAGTTTTCGGGAGGTTATTTGTTAGGGTCGCCTTTATCATACTTTGTTTGTTTCATATTTGCAGACCCAAACTCCTATTTGTTCTGGTGCCTAAATTTCTTCTCGATTTTTACAACATATTGATAGGCAACTCCTAGCGATGAGATGTCCAGAAAGTCCATTTTAGTTTGGATGTATCTGTGTAGATCCCCACGATATTTCAGAACCAAATTTCACTCAGAATATTTGATACCTAGCTTGGTGTGCAAGGTATGGAAGGTATTGACGAACTACGACACTTCTTGGCCCCTCTTTTGAAGCAGCGTGGTCCATCTCACATATTGGTCATCATAGTTACCAATAGAGTATTATTGTTCCTTGACCGCATCTACAAAAAAATCCCAAGTGGGCTCGGCCCCATATATACCAGAATCTTCTATGTAAATTTACTCCCAGTAATTTTCCCACCAATGTTTGTCATGGGGGAGAGCCTTAAGGAGTGCATAGGTGATCTTTTCCCTGTCGGAAAAATTGTGAACAAAGAAATAACCTTCTAGCATATTTAACCATTTTTCTAGGGAATTTGCATCTATCTGTCCTTCAAATACGGGGATATCAAAATTAACTTGTACCTTGAAAAGAGAGGTTCCTACAAATTGGTCGCTTGATGAAGACACACCTACTGCTATCAGCAGGCATTGAAGGATGTGGGAAAAATTCTCCATCATTTCATCCGTCTGTCGCAGGAGAGCTTGCTCAAGCAACATATTAATAGAATATTCTTCTTCATCGTTTTTATTTTCTTCCGCCATTGAGAGTTTATTGGGCGTAAGAGAGAAATTTTCCTCAAGAGAGACAAGCTTGAGACCCAACTTACTATACTCGGACCTCGTCTGGGACATGCACTGAAAAACGATCAAGGGAATCCTTCTCTGATACCACTAATCCATATTATTTTTGACATGAAATTAGAGAGGAGATATAACATGGAAATATAAAGAGATATTTTCAGAGAGACAATAATATAACAGAGATATATCAGATATATAACAAGAGGCACATATATACAGTAATACACAATTTCTATTAATAAGCGAAATGTACAAAACTATAGAAATACATAGTGAAAGACTCATTAGAATGGTGGTAGATTATCTCTGAGAAGATATGTGATGGCTACTCGCATTCGCAAGAACATGATTTTAAAATGAGACTCCAAATGCCTTTTTATCATAAATAAAATCCAAAACCCTAATCGCGGAAGATGAAAAGCCAACAATTTTGTGGACCCCATTTTGGGTAGTTTGGTGTATCAACTTCCCAAGGGTGTAACTTTGGCATACAATATCCGTTTGGGGTGCACAATTGATCTTTGGAAAGGTATCATAGAGGATATTCATTTTGGGGGATCAATTAGAGCCTTTGAACTTCATTGAGGTTCTCGATCCCAAAAAACTTCATTTGGGCCCTCAAAATGTCCCCAAAAGTTTAGGAACCATAAAAATGCTAAAAATAGTAAATTTATATAAGACTATTTTGAGCCATTTGGAATAGGTGGCTGGCCACCGATATCCACCTGGATCAATTCAAGAAGTATTCTATCTCAAAGGAGGGGATTACAAATAAGGAGAATTGGTTTTAGAGTGTGATACAAGGAAGGGACAACTTGATACATGTAAGGAGTTTGGGAAATTTTGGTCGTGTTCCTACGAGATTGAAGAGAATTTTATCAATGTTTCCTAATACCTATCCATGTTTAAGGGAAGGAGACGTCCATTAGGGATTAGTGGATCCCTTCTCAAGCCCCATCATGGGGAAGATACTTGACTTTCTGAACTAACACAGATTAGTGTAGGCTATGGCATTTGCATCTTGCATTTCATTTGTATATATGTTACATCATGAATTCATTCTAGTGTAGTATTTCATCTTATTATATATATTGCATACTCATTTGTATATAATGAATACATGTTAATAAATTTCACTTACTCATTGCTTTATCATTTTGTATCTTAGTAAATTGTTTTATTTTCAACATAGTTTTGGATTTATCACTAACGCCAGTGGATCACATCCATCGATATATAATTCTAAAGGGTGTTGTAATTTTAAGTGGGTGTTGGATTGTAGGTCTTGGACAACCAAATATGTTGAGGTTCTCATGCACTCTACGGTGAGCACATGTCCCCATGTTGGAGCTAGATGTAACCCCCCATTGACTAGGGGTAACTAGAGGAGATCATGTTTCATGGTCCAGAATGGAGAACATGATCCTAACCATGATGATGATAAACATGTCAATAATTGTCATCCCATCAAACCCCCTCATCCACCTTTACAACTACAGGTCAACCAAGGCTCATCACATTCAAGAAACCTAGAATATGGGAGATGGTAAGCCATTGTCACCATGAGGTATTTTAGTCCTTTCATGCAAAGTGTTGTGCTTAATTTGTTGGGCATGTGGATAAGGATCTTTGGTTAAAGTTGGATAATGGATCACTGGTTTGGGAAATTGTGTCAGTTTCCTTGTTTCACCTTGGTGGTCAACTTCTATGCCATAGTCATGTTTTGTCACCACCCAAGGAAAATGGGTACTACTGGGGGGCCCTCACAAGGGTAACATTTTGTTCCCCACCATACTTAACATTTTCCATCATGGAGCCTCTCATAGTGTACTAAAATTCGACAATGGGTCATGGTCCAATATCTCATGAGAAGAGGGGTTGAAGGCCCAGAGGTTGATTGTAGTTTCTATTAAAAGAATAAGAAAATGATGCTAAATAAAGAAAGGATTGATAGCAAAAGAAATAACAAAATCTAGTCCAAACTTGAGCTTTACTCTTTCAGTTCTCACCCTAGTCCCAAATAGCAATGCTAAAGATTGAAAACTTATAAAAGGGGACTTGCAAATATGATAAAGAAGACCAAAAATATGGTTGATAAAGGGGTTTGGAAAAAACAATGCATAAATATGGGGTAACTTAAGAGAAAGCACACCCTCCACAAAGGCACTCATAGAAATGGATTCAATGACACCATGAGACATGAAGTAATCCCTAAAACCATATCACTATCACACTTACTCTTGAAGGGTTTTTTCTTTCCCTATCACTCTCGGGACCTATCCCTCTACATGGGTTATTTTATTTCATGTCTAGGTGGAACACATAATAGGGTTGGATGAAGACCCTTCCATACTTAAACTTGTCAATTCACATGGGGTCCTGGGATGGTGTGATGTTTGAATGGGACACTGAGGTGAATTGTATTATATCACTTATGTCTTAAGTTTTTCCTTTATTGCAGGACCTTGGTATGTGTGATGGAGAGAAGAGGGTCATTTGATGACTCACCACCCTTAGACATTGGCTCTCACATCCTTAGAACCCTGATGATTGACAAATGGGCTTGGTAGGAGAATATTTAATCATGATGACACAAGGATGGGATGGAATCTCCATAGGCTAGGCAGAGTACCCGAAGAATTATTTTGCACCAAGATCAGGGACGTTGCAACAAAATATTGTTAGACACAGTGCTGAGATGAGATGCATCTCCCCAAGGCCTTGATGCAACAATAGATCATGTGTGTTGACCTTATTATTATGATAACATCAACTTCTAGGGTATGATGCAACTAGGGTTTGATGCACACATGTGGTACTGATGATGCATGGCTCATTAAGGACCGAGAGCATCTGACCAAATTGGTGTTGGGTGAAGAAGTATCCATGGATCAAGTTGTGGATATGGCCCAGACAATAGTGGTAGGTTGTATTAGTGGACGATGATTTGGATTCAAGACATTGAAGTAGTGGGTCGAAGCTCAATGGTGAAAAACCCGAGGGTATACTCTAAATACTCAGGTGTTGTCCAGGGGGTGGTTCTTTTTCAAGTTCCCATAATCTGAATATGCGGATGGGGTTTTGAAGAGATCCTGGGGTATTAATTCCTCCATTATTCTCTTCAAGAAGTGGAATCCAATGTTCGATGAAAGCAGGGAAAGGACAAATTTTCTCTCCATTCGTGGTAGCAACATTGGAACTGGGTTCAACATCGATAATCTACTTCCCTCCTTCTAGATTTGATTTGGAGTCAGAATCTATCTTTGACTCGGAAGCTTTCAGCTTGACCACCAGTGACTGCTTGGAGCAACATTCTTCGGTGTTGTGCCAAGGGATTTTATGGTATTCACACCATTTTCCCATGTCTTTCTTCTACTTCTCATTACCTTTCATGTGTTGCAGCTTGGACTCGTTTTCCTCAGAGTGGCCATCTTTGCTATGTCCCTTATTTTGTGAGTTGGGCCCGCCTTTGCCCTGCTTCAGCTGTGAGGAGTTCATAGATCCAAACTCTCTCCTCTTCTACTTAAATTTATGCTCGATCTGGACAACATATATATAAGTGATGTGATGTCCAGAAAATCCATTTTTATTTGAATGTATCTATGTATACAACCACGGTATTTGAGCACTAGATTTCGCTCAAAATCTTTGATACACAATTTGGTGTGCAGAGTATGGAAAATATTGGTGAAATCTGGTACTATCTAGTCCCTTTCCTGACACAGGGTGGTCCATCTTGTGTATTGGTCCTTGTAGCTTCCAACAGGGTAGTATTGTTCTTTAATGGAATCCTTGAAGGAATCCCATGTGGGGGAAACCACAAATATTGTATATTCCTCTATGGCCCTTTGCTCAGAGTAAGTATCCCACTAGTCCTTAACATGGGGGATGACCTTGAGTAATGAAAAAGTAATATTTTCCCTATCAGAAAAATTGTGGACCAAAAAATACCCTTCGAGCAGATTCAACCATTTATCTACAACATCCACATCTATTAGTCCTTCAAATATTAAAATATCAAAATTTACCTATACCTTGAAGGGGGTTGCATGGTCGCTTGATGAAGATGCATCTGTTGTGGGAAACCACCAAAGAATCTGTGCAAAGTTTTCCATCATTTCGTTCCTTTAAGGGATTCCTCGAGCAACATTTTAAAAGGATATCTTACTCCATAATATTTATTTTCGTCCCCCATGGGTTGTTATCAAGCTCAGCGCGACCGATATTGTAAAGGCTTGATTGGTTCGAGTCCCAACTTCATGTACCCAGATCTTGTCGGGGACATGCACAAAGAAAAAGAAATGAAGAGCAGACCACTCTGATACCACTGATCCACATTTATGAGCGAAGAAAAATGAATAATAGAATGAGTACAATAACATAGAGATACAGAGAACAAAAACAAATATCCAATGAACAATAACTTCTATTGAATAAATAAAATGGGCTGAAACTGTTAAACTGCAGAACTAAAAACAACTTTCTCGAATGGTGGTAGCTATCTTTGAGAAGAGATGTGGCTGCTACGTGCATCTGTCTCAGAAGAATGAACACAATTGGGCTCCAGAGGCCTTTTTAACATTACTCATGAATGCCAAAACCCTAGACATCCAGAAACCTAACCCTAGGAGATGAAACGCCAAAAGTTATGTGGGCCCCGATGGGTAAGTTGGTACCTGAACTTCCCAGGGTTGTAACCTTTTCATTCAACCTTTGTTTTAGGCGCGTGATATCCCGTTGGAAAGTTATTCTCAAGAACTACATATTATGTCATCAAACTTTGACTTTGTCTATAATTTGATTGTGGCAAGCCAAAAAAACATTGTTTAGGGCCCCAAAATAGCCCTAGAACTACAAAAAGATGTGCTGACATGAAAAATTCCAAAATAAGCTAGTTCGATTAGGTGGGAGGCTACTAGTCTCCACCTGGAAGATGTGTAGGACTTCAGACATCCCCGGAAGTGTAGAACCAACAATTACAAAGAAGTACAAAATAACTTGTTGAACTAAAAACTGTCAAGAGGAGCCAGTTGGAATAGGTGGGTGGCCACCAATATCTACTTGGATCATTCTCATACCTAATAATTAATCGATTGAAGAAATTAAAACATCACTAAAAATAATTACACTTGAAAATGAATGAATGATTAAACTATACCAACTCACGCAAATGAAAGAATACAATTTGCAACATTCAACCAAGTAAGTTCATCCAAAATACATCATCCTTTAATTTTTTTTTTCAACATGATAAAAGTATATAAGTTTCAATTACAAAGTTTTTCTATCCTTTCCTCCCTAGCAAGAGCTCACATTTTAAAAACCCCTCACAATACATCTCTTCCAATCTCCTTGTTACACCAAATTGCCTTGAAAGGGAAATTCGTTACTTTTATGTTACAATAGAAGAAGATTATGTTGTTCTTTCATCTTCTTTTTTCTTAAAATACAATTCACAATGAGTAAAGATATTCATCATATGCAAAATAGTGGTGGATTCAAATTATCCAAGATTAATTCACATTGATAAAAAAATTAAATAATTCTTGTATTTTTCTTTTCAAATTTCAAAAATAAAAAAGATATTGCCTTTGAACATTCAACAAGGGTTGTTACAAATTATTTTATTGGATCGTTGTCACATGTAATAATCTAGTAAATATTCTCCATGCTAAACTCTCTGCTACTCTAAATTTGTAATGCACAACTGAATTGGAGATGCATGACCTAGATACTCAACATGTGGCATGTTGAAGTCTTCAATGATATCAACAATAGAATCCCAAACTTCGGAATACCATTCATTAGAATCATCAATCCAATCACTGATATATGCAAATTTATTATACCAAGTGTCTAATAGTGTTTGGATTTGGACCCTCTCCTTTCTAGTCATTCGTGGAATATTCTCAGGTGCCATATTATTTTTTATATCCCAAACCTTAATTTTATCAAAATATGTTTGAGCATTATTTTTTTCTTCACCTTGAATTTCTACTCTATCAAAAAATTAGAGTAAATCATTATGATGCTATTGAATTTCACTCAACTTCTTGTAGAAATCTACCTAAAGATCCTTTAGTTTAGAATTAATATAGAAATATTCTGACCTGAAGAGTTCAATATGAATTTGGCCATTTTTAAGCTTTTTAACCCGTGCTTCCAATGAATTGACTTGTTCTTGATATTGCCCAAAAACTTCCTTTAGTTTTAACTTACGTTTCTCATGGAGAATAATTATTTATTTCAAATCTTCCTCTTTCAATTTTTCTATTTCCCTCTTATGTTGGTCCTCAAAGATAGGAATTTGTGAATTGTGTTGTTCTCTTCACTGGTTGATCTATTGTTTTTGTTTCTCTTCAATCAAAGACTTCTGATTTCTAAATATTTCCTCCATAAATGTTAGATGTGCCTTTTGCTTTTCCAATTCTCCTGAAATTTCAATAACATTCCATGCATTAGCATTTACAAAAGCTCCCAAGGAAAAAGTTGTTTCCATAGCAAACTTTTCAATCTCTAGCCCTGCAACATTCCATACCATGACTTGTCTTGATGACTCTTCTTCAAAGCTCCCTAGTTTCCTCTTCTTTGGACTTCCTTTAATAATCCCATTTTTTGAGCTACTAAAGAAATAGTTACCAAGGGGTACCACAGTCTCTTCTACATGTTCTAATCTATCCAAATCAAGTACTATAGGAAACATTTCTCCTCTAAGGGTAGTAATTGGTGTAGCAGTAATAGTTGGTGTACCTATAATATTAATTTGAGAATATTCAATCACATGAGTGCTTCTTTTCAAAATTTCATCATTAGGCCCTAAGGTTTCCAATCCTATACTCTTTTCTCCTTTATTAGACTTGTCCCACTCTTCTTTGTTCTATTCCTCAATTTTTATTCCATGCATAGGCTCTTTCTAGCTATATTCTAGAGCGATCATTCTTTTATTTTATTCTTCAATGATCCAGGTGGAAATTGGTGGCCACCCACCTATTCCACTGGCTCAAAACATGGGTTTCCACCTTGGCATTTTTTCTACGGTTTTTCGAGTCCCGAACTTTCAAGGTCGTTTTGAGGCCCTAAATGACGTTTTTTTGGAATGTTGGGGGGCTAGGGATTTCCAATGAGATATATTGACCCCTTATGAAAGTTGTACTTCTTAGATAGACATTTTTGACAAGGTATGGAACGCCCCAAACATAGATCATATGCAAAATTTGCGCCCTTGGGAAGTTGATGTATCAACTACCCCCATTGGCGCCCACAAACCTTTTGGCATTTCATCTTCTAGGGTTATGGTTTTGGATTTTATTTATGTTAAAAAGCCATCTAGAGCCTCATTTCAAACATCATCATATTCTTGCGAATAAGCGTATCCATCACATCTCTTCTCAGAGATAAGATGCAACCATTCCAGCGAGTCGTTCACTCTGTAATTTTACAGTTTATGTACATTCTCTCATTAATAAAAATTGTGCATTACTGAACCTATGTGTTTATTGAAATATTTATGTGTATCTCACAATATCTTTGTATATTTCATTGTTATATATCTGCCTTCATTTTGTTCTCAAAATAATATGGATCAGTGGTATCAGAGCAGGCTACTCCTTTTCGTTTCTTGTGCATGTCCCTGACGAGGTCAAGATATAGAGAGTTGGGTCTTGAGATAGTTTAGTTTCCCTTGAGGATAACCACTCTCTCCAGCCCAAGAAACCTCCTATGATGGAAGAGAAGAGGAATTATGGAGTAGAATATCCCATCAAGTTGTTTCTCGCGGAAGCCCTCGCATAACAAAGGAACGAGATGTTGGAGAATTTATCCCAAATCCTTCAATGATTGTCGACAATAACATGCACGTCTTCGTCAAGAAGTCACTTTGGAGACACTACCCCATTCAAGGTACAAGTTAATTTTTATATTATCGTATTTGAAGGTCAGGTTGATGCAGATGCTTTGTAAATATGGTTAAATTTTCTAGAAGGTTATTTCTATGTTCTTATCCAGATTATTTTCGACACGAAATGAGAGTAGAGATATAACACATAAATATACAGATATATTGAAAGAGATACAATAATATAACATATATATATCAGATATATAACAAGAGGCACATATATACAGTAATACACAATTTTTTTTAATGTGCCAAATGTACAAAACTGTAAAAATACAGAGTGAAAGACTCGTTAGAATGGTGGCAGCTTATCTTTGAGAAGAGATGTGATTGCTACTCACATTCGCAAGAAGATGATTGTTACAATGAGGCTCTCAGGCCTTTTTAACAGAAATAAAAATCCAAAACCCTAACCCTAGAAGATGTAAAGCCAACAATTTTGTGGACCCCATTTTCGGTAGTTTGGTGTATCAACTTCCTGGGGGCGTAACTTTGGGGTACGATATTCGTTTGGGGCACACGATAGCTCATTGGAAAGGTCTATCCTAGGAATAAAAAAATATTCGTCACATTTTGGATAAATTTATAGTGTGATTGTGGAGAGCCCTAAAAATTTTGTTTAGAGCCTCAAAATGGCCCTAGAAGTTCAAGACCCGAAAACTAGAAAAACAACTGCCAAGGTGGAAGACTATTTTTTGAGCCAGTGGAATAGGTGGGTGGCCATCGATATCCACCTGGATCAATCCTCCCTCCTTAGGAAGAAATGGTCTCCATTGTGTTGTTTTCCTGGGGGAGAGGGGGAAGTGTTTGCTAAACCTGAACCTTGGTGAGCTGCTTTCCTTGCTGGAGAAGTTGTGTTGCTTAGTTTGTTGAAGGCTTTCATGAACATGTTGCTGGTGGGGTTGAGTCTATTCAAACAGATGAGCTACATGATATGAATCTGTGCAGAAGGAATATTTTCACTTTGTTGCAACCTTTTTGACCTACTTCTCTTGGATAGAAGTTGCATGGGTCGATGTTGTAGTGGTTGCAGTGCCCTTTTGTTCACCTTTTGAACAAATTATGAAGAAGCTAAATTTTGTAGTATGAGATACTACCTTGCGGCACTGTTTAGGTGAGAAAATATTTGGAACTACCTCTGGTATTCTATAGAGATGAACCCCCAAAATAGAAATGACACTATGGGGTCGAGACTCATAAACAACATGGTGCTTCCACATATATGGCTAGCCCAAGAAAACATCATAGACATCCAGCAGGGAAACATCACATAATACCTCATCCTTGAAGGGTCAGATGTCATATGACAATCGACACTATTGGTTAAGATGAATATATCATCCCTAGCGAAGCCACCTGATGTTGTATGGTTGTGGGTGACATGGTGTTGTTGACAATCCCAACTGTTTGACGACCTCTGGTGAGATGAGGTTCTTCTGGCTTTCGCTATCAACAATAAAATGTAGCAGGGTCCCCTTCACCCACATCTGTGAATGAAAAAGGTGCTCCCACTCTTCATGATCTATTGGTTCTTCTGGTTGAATTGTTGTGGTCACGACAATAGCAATGGGGTCTGAGTTGATGATCTATCTTCTATTATTATTTTCTGAATCATATTCTAAACCAGGGTTCGGCTCCTTGTCCTTGATCTCATCCACCAATGATTGTTTTGAGTAACATTCATTGGTGTTGTGCTAGGGGATTTTGTGGAAATAACACCATTTTCCAATGTCCTTCTTCGTCTTTCCATTACCCTTCTCTTCTTGTGGCTTGGACTGGTTTCTGAAGGTTGGTTGTTAGGGTCATCTTTACCATAATTTGGTTGTTACGAATTTGCAAACCCGAACTCCCGCTTGTTTTGGTGCTTAAATTTATGCTCAATTTTAACAATATATAGATAAGAATGACTGATTGATGAGATGTCCATAAATCCATTTCAACTTGGATGTATCTATGTAGAGCCCCATGGTATTTCAGAACCAAATGTCACTCAGAGTCTTTGATACCCATCTTGGTGTGCAAGGTATGAAAGGTATAGGTGAAATCCAACACTGCTTGGCCCCTCTCTTGATGTAGTGTGGTCCATCTCATGTATTGGTCTTCATAGTTTCCAACAGGGTAATATTTTTCCTTGACCGCATCCACAAAAAAATCCCAAGTGGGCTCGGCCCCATATATTCTAGACTCCTCTGTGGAAATTTTCTCCCAATAAGTTTCCCACCAATGTTTGACATGGGGGAGATCCTTAAGGAGTGTGAAGGTGATATTTTCCCTATCAGAGAAATTATGAACATAGAAATAACCTTATAGCATATTTAACCATTTTTTTAGGGCATCTGCATCTATCTGTCCTTAAAATACAAGAATATCAAAATTAACTTGTACCTTGAAAGGAGAGGTGCCTCCAAACTAGTTTCTTGATAAAGACAAAGTTGTTGTTATCGACATGCATTGAAGGATGTGGGAAAAATTCTCCATCATTTCGTCCCTCTATCGCGTGAGAGCTTTCTCAAGAAACGGATTAATAAAATCTTATGCTCCATCATTTTTATTTTCTTTTGCCATGGAGGGTTTCTTGGGCATGTGAGAGTGATTGTCCTCAAGATATACAAGCTTGAGACCCAACTTGATATACTCATACCTCATTGGGGACATGCACTAAAAATTGATCAAGAGAAACCTGCTTTGATACCACTGATCCAGATAATTTTCGGCACGAAATGAGAGTGGAGATATAACATAGAAATATACATAGATATTGAAAGAGAGAAAATAATATAACATAGATATATTGTAAATATAATAAGAGACACATATATACAGTAATGCATAATTTCTATTAATGTGTGAAATGTACAGAACTGTAAAAATCTAGAGTGAAAGACTCGCTAGAATGGTGGCAGCTTATCTCTGAGAAGAGATGTGACTGATACTCACATTCGCAAGAAGATGATCATTACAATGAAGCTCCAAGGCCTTTTTAACATAAATAAAAATCCAAAACCCTAACCCCAAAAGATGAAAATCCAACAATTTTGTGGACCATGTTTTGGGTAGTTTGGTGTATCAACTTCCTGAGGGCATAACTTTGGCATACGATCTCTGTTTGGGGCGCACGATAGCTCGTTGGAAAGGTATATCTGAGGAATACACATGTTTTCTCACTCTATATAAAGCCTACAGTGTGACTTTGGTGAGCCCTAAAAACATTGTTTAGAGCCTCAAAATGACCCCAGAATTTCAGGACCGAAAAACTAGAAACACAACTGCCAAGGTGGAAGACTGTTTTTCGATCCAGTGGAATAGGTGGGTGGCGAATGATATCCACCTATATCATGTTCACAATTTTTCCAATAGAAAAATATCACCTTTGCGCTCCTTAATGATCTCCCCCATGTCAAACATTGGTGGGAAACTTACTAGGAGAAAAATTCCACAGAGGTGTCTGGAATATTTGGGGCCGAGCCCACTTGGGAATTTTTTATGGATGTAGTCAAGGAGAAATATTACCCTGTGGGAAACTATGATGAACAGTACATGAGATGGACCATGCTGCATCAAAAGCAGGACCAAACAATGTCTGAGTTCACAAATACCTTCCATACCTTGTGCATCAAGTTGGGTATCAAAGACTCTGAATGACATATGGTTTTGAAATACCACGGGGCTATACACAGGTACATCCAAACCGAAATGGATTTTCTGGACATCTCATCACTGGGAGCCGCTTATAGATATGTTGTCAAAATCGAGCAGAAATTTAAGCAGCAGAACAAGTGAGAATTTGGATCTACAAATCTGCAACAACCGAAGTATGGTAAAGGCATCACTAATTCACAGAACAGTCAATCTCAAGACAACCAATCCAATCTAGAGGAAAATAAGGGAAACACGAAGGCGAATAAGGACACTAGAAAGTGGTGTGAATTCCACAAAATCCCTTGGCACAACACTGATGAATGTCGCTCAAAACATTCATTGGTATCCGAGTTCAAAGAAATAGATTCGAGCCCCGACTCGTACTCTGATTCTGTTGGCAGCCAACCCAATTTTTTTCGATTGCTCTCAAAAGCTGCCTACACCCCTTGCGGTATCATGACAAATCATTGTCACATTATGCTAATGGACATTCGTCTCATCTTTACGACCATTACAATTCAATTTCGTTTTAGTT
>ML788207.1:0-12498 GCA_009831015.1 Picea engelmannii | reverse complement strand
TTGGTTTCCTTACGAGACCTCAGAGCGGCCAACGGAGCCGTTAAACTCGTCAGGGTGGTCCATACCAAATGGCTTGGGTTATTTAGACAACCCCGGACCGGTTCCACTCTTCCAGTTGACGGATGGACTGTTTCGCCCGTCAATAGATTCATACAATAATAAAAGGAGATAGATAATTAATGAAGAACTCACTTCTATTGTCATGACCGCAACAATCCAACCAGAAGAACCCGAGGATCCTGAGGAGGGGGAGCACCTTTTCCATTCATGGATGTGGGTGAAGGGGACCCTGTTGCATTTTATTGTTGATAGTGGAAGCCAGAAGAACCTCATCTCAGAAAAGGTCGTCAAGAAGTTGGATTTTTCGACAACACCACACTCGCATCCATGCAACATCGGATGGCTCCGTCAGGGATGAGATCTTTGTGTCAACCAACAATGTGGCCTATCATATGACATCAATCTCTTCAAGGATGAGGTAATATATGATGTTTCCCTAATGGAAGTCTATGATTTTCTATTAGGTGAGCCATATATGTGGAGGCATCATGCTATTTATGAGTCTCAACCGCATAGTTTCATTGTTACTCTGAGGGGTGAGCCCTACAAGATACCATTGGTAGTTCCAACTACTGTACCAACAAAACATTGTCGGAAATTAATATCTCATATCTTCGAGTTTAGCCTCTTCACAACTTGGTCAGAATAGAAGGACAATGAAACCACTACAACCTTGGCCCAATACCCTTCTATCTAGCAGGAGCAGATCAATAAGATTGTAGAAGAGCACCAATATATTTGTACTGCACCTATGGGGGTGCCTCCACACTGCCCAGTCAAACCAAGTTATGATGAATCCCTTCATGTTCTTCATGCTAAATATTCATCAACGGAGTCCTCCCAAACTAAGGAATATCATGTAACCATATTGGTTAAAAAAATCCAACCCCTCCAACAACAGGTTCATAGCAGCCTTCAACAAGCAAAGCAAGGCAACTTCTTCAACAAGGCAAGCAACTTACCAAGGTTCAAATTCAACAAAATATTCCCCGGAGACTTGACGCAATAGATACCATTGTTTCCTAAGGGGGAAGGATTGATCTAGGAAGAAATTGGTGGCCACCCACCTATTCCACTAGCTCAAAATATGGGTTTCCACCTTGGCATATTTTCTACGGTTTTTCATGTCCTCAACTTCCGGGGCTGTTTTGAGGCCCTAAACGACATTTTTTGGACTTTTGGGGGGGCAAGAGTCTCTAATGGCATAAATTGAGCCATAGCGGAAGTTGTACTTATCAAAAAGACCTTTTCGACGAGGTATCAAATGCACCAAACATAGATCATATGCAAAAGTTACACCCTCAGGAAGTTGACGTATCAACTACCCCCATTGGGGGCCGGAAACCTTTTGGTGTTTCATCTCCCAAGGTTATTGTTTTGAATTTTCTTTATGTTAAAAAGGACTCTAGAGCCTCATTGTAAACATCGTTATCTTCTTTCGAATGAGCATAGCCATCACATCTCTTCTCATAGATAAGTTGCTACCATTCTAGCAAGTCATTCACTCTGTAATTTTATAGTTTTTGTACATTCTCTCATTAATAAAAATTGTGCATTATTGTATCTTTGTGTTTATTGCAATATTTATGTGTATCTCGCAATATCTATGTATATTTCATTATTATATATCTGCCTTCATTTCGTTCTCAAAAAAATATGTATCATTCAAATAGTTTATGCCTTTCTTTCTGATAGGCTAATAATTTTTCCTTGCCTTGGATATTTTCAATATCCTCAATTTTTTTTAGGACATCTTGATAAGTCTGAGCTCCTTGAAATACAATGTCAAAGGGATAATTTTAATGCTGCTAATACTTAGAATATTAACTGATTCACAATGTTCCTTGACAATTCCATAGGGATCATGCCTCCTGGAATTAGAAAAATGCAACCAGGGGCATTCAAGATGAATAAATTCCTTTTTAGCATGGTGAGTATTCAATATAGTATATATTCCAAGATTGATTGGAAATGAAGGCCACAATTTCTTTGAATTCATGATTAAATCATAAGTGATAATTGATACCATTTGAAAAGCAATTTCTCTTAAGACTAGATGGTCTGGAACACACTTTGGTAATAAATGAGGAGTTGACACACAACCATAAATTTTGATATAGAAAAAATATTCATGTAAAAACCAATCCCCAATCCCTTTGATGGCATCTTTGGCTTCCTGAGTAAATTTGGAAGATGGTTAATTAAATAATAGTCTATAGAGGGGGGCATCATGAAATTCGCACATATATCATACAAATACTTCTTGCACTTATGATTCCAGAGTACTAAACAATAGACATGTATAGGCAGTCGAGAAGGAGACCATTTCCATTTCATTAGAGGAAAAGTGTTTTGAGCACATACAACATCAACTTAATAGGAAGACATGAAAAACCCTACACCAAAACCAAGTGGAGCATCTTGTGATTGCTTAACAACTTGATGAATACTTGAGGACAAAATCTGAGTTGAATTGAGAATAGAACCCTTTTCAATGATCCGATGGGCAAGGGGAACTCATTCTAACTTAAAGAGTTGGGCATCATTCTCACCATATAGCCTACACTACATTATTGCCACTAATCTGTAGGGTTGTTTAAAATAATGTATTGGATACAGTCTATTTGACTTTGCCTTGAATACCTCATATTCATACCACCAATATTTTACTAAATCAACCATATCCAAGTCTTGGGCTTTGAAGACTTCTAAAAATTGTTTGTTTAAACTAATTTCAAGTGGTCTTAAATTGTACATAGTAGCTAAATCTTTTGGTCTGAATGACGCTACAACTTTGCGAAATGCACTTACCAGATGTTTTGAGGTTGACATTAGCAAATATCCACTCTACCATTTCATAATAGGGAATAATTGTTGGCCTTATAACTATATGGTGAAGGTCATATTTATTGACAGTTTTATATGCTTCTCTATCCAGTTCATTGTCTTCATGAAAATCCTTGTATCTGAAAACTTTGCAAATATGTCCCCAATCCAAGCATCCTTTGTGTCCTATGCTATGACTTGTGTCATAGAAGAAGGTAGTGTTAGGGTTCTTGTCCTCATTAAAAGCCTTATTCTCTACATCCTCAACTTTCTCCTATTTTCCTTTGGATTGTTTAGTCATTTTATCTGCATAAAACCATAGTTGTCGAGAAAAATCATAAATAGTTTGAATAAAATTAAAGAGAATAACTAATTTAATTAATTCATGAAGATTAGTTCTTACCAAAGTTTACTACTGTAGTTTGTAACAAGAATTCAACATTGCTTTACTATAAGAAGAACTTCAAATGCACATGAACACAATTATCTCTTTTCTTTCACGCGTATAAGTAGGAAAACAAGGGTTTCACAAAACAACTAAGTGTAGTGGATGAACGAAACACGAGTCATTTCCCCGAGCGCCATTAATTTCTCAACAACTGTAATTTTAATTCATTTTGGTTGGAGAATTTAAGTAAGCATGAAGAACAAATGTTTTTAAATGAAAAACCAATGGGAAAACTCAACAACTGAAATGTAAAAAAAAAGTTGTGTTACCGGAATATGGAATCTAAATGAGCTGGATATAGTAAAAAGAAAGTTTAATCGAAATCCCATATATGGATGCCATATCAACACACTTTAGACTGCTTATTTTCCATAATTCAATGTTGTGAAGATTTCATTTTTCTAAAAATTGCGTCTTTTCTCTTCATGAAAAACTATGTGGCAATTTTGCCTGTTTTGGTGCAGCTTCACACTTTTGCTAAGAAAAAGTCATGCTATCTTGTTTAGGACCCGTCCATAGGTTTTTAACCCCATAATTGTGCCTCTATGTGCCTTTTCGAGTCCCTCATAGGTGCACACTACTTTATTTATTTCATTTTTCCTAACTTGGAGGGTGTTGAATCACATTCCCTTTTTTCCTTGTAATATTGGATAATTTATGGCTGGTTACTTGATAATTTTTCACATAGTTAAAAAGAATGAAAAAAAAAGGAAAGAGTACACTTTTATTTTTTCTCAATGAACTTTTATTTTAGTAATTTTTTTTCCAACAAATTTTATATTTGGCAATCATATCACACATTTTTCACACCAACAATACCAAACTATAATTTTTCTCAATTAGTAATTTCTTTTCCAAAAATTTAAATTACAATTTCTCTCGATGAAATTTTACTTTAGTAATTTCCTTTCCAAAAAAATTATATATAAAAATCATATCTCACATTTTGCACACAAACAATATCAAACTATAACTTCTCTCAATGAACTTTTACTTTGGTAATTTCCTTTGCAACAAATTTTATATTTGTCAATGATATCACACATTTTACACACAAACAATACCAAACTACTCTCAATGAACTTTTACTTTAGTAATTTCCTTTGCAACAAATTTTATATTTGTCAATGATATCACACATTTTACACACAATACCACACTAAGAAAGAAACCTTTAAAGTCAACCATTTAATGGGTTCTCTTTGTCAAATGATTTTTCGAAACACATTATCTTATGCCCCTTCATTAACATGAATTAATGAGAGGGTGTAGTGAAAACTTGGTTAGTCAATTTCATCAAACAAAAACAACATTACATTGAAATCAATTAATGAGAGGGTGTAGTGAAAACTTGGTTAGTCAATTTAATCGAACAAAAGCAACATTTATATTAAGTGTAGGGCTTTGATTGTGGGAGTTGTGTTTAAATTTTCTAAGGCTATTAAAAATTGGGACTAGAAGTTGAATGGGTTTAAGGATATAAGTCATTTATTAGAGATAATGATATAGGGGCACACATTGAAAGACATACATTCAAGACTAGCTTGAGTCATAGATACGTGGCATCCCACTATTCAACCCATGAGTCTACACCCCCAACTACTTCTTATGAAGAGGAAACTTAGTGGCCCATCTTAGGATTTTCCACCTAGGTGACTACTCATGGGGATTACAAGTGGTAACTGAGATAGATAGTGCATCATCCCTTACATTTCATCAACTTGGACGTTGTTCACTATAACTCATCTCATCCACACCTTCATTTGGATTACAACCAACATAGATCCATCTTAACCCCAGATCTATCAAGCGTCGAGAGGGATCAAATCTCTCAAGGTGAAAACCTTTTTTAGAGTGAAAAACTTGAGGAAAGGTTAAAGGTTTGCACCTCAAGAGATTTGATCCCTCTCGATGCTTGATAGATCCAAGGTTAACATGGATCTATGTTGGTTCCAGTCGTGGGCAGTCACACAAGCTTTGTAGATCGACAACAATATGTATATCTATATGTCAAAGATTAATCTGATCATTTGAAAGTTATTCGATTACATTGGTTGTTGAGAATATAGAGAGTATGAATCAAAAGTATAGTTAATGAGTTACATGAGGAATATGTTGAATATAAAAAGTAACAATGTAGAATGATGAAAAGTGTGATAATAATACGAATGTAGTAAATTACAAATATTCACATAGTGATCAGCCTCAATCTTTCATCTTTTACTTTTCTGCTTTTCTAGGTTGAGCACATTTTTCACATTTTATATGACTTCAACTTAGGTTGAGCACATATGAATTCAACTTATAATATTTGTTTTGAAATTATATTATTATTTTAGGACAAACGCATGTCATTTCTTCAATTAATTCAATGAATCATTTTTCATAGTATTATCACTAAAATCAATGCACCCTATTGTTTTATGTTATATCACTATCATTGAAATCAATGCACCTTATTGCTTCACTCATTTGAAAAAGTATATGAAAATCAAGAAGGATTGACTCCACAGTGACTAATTTAACACTCCATTGAATTTATGACATACTCCTTGCAAAAGTCCAAAACTTATCGACTCAACCTAAATAAAAGTATAGAAACTGAAAGGTAGATCAATACATTGCTATACAAGGGCCATATTTAGTGTAATGTCCCCCACCTCTTGATGAAGAGGTTTGGAGAGACTCAGTAGTCTAGCCATCCACACGAGACTATAGTCTCATGAAGCATGGGGCAAAGTCAGCTAAACTCAATGTTATAATATGAAGTTGACTTGAAAAGGTAAAAAGTAACTCACTGAAGAATTAGAACACTTGAGGTTGAGTTAGGGGTTGAACCTAAGGGTTAACTAACTCAATAGAGGAATATAATGGAGGTATAAAGGGAATCCTAGGGTGCACCTCTCATTCGTCTTGGATTTTTATTGCAAATTGCTTTTGGGCTCTTAAGCACGTGGTTTTGAGAATACAAACTCTCGAGAATAATTTGGTGGTGAAAGATTCCACCTATCTTGTTCCAAGCTTGGTCTCGCGGATGAAATACTCCACCCACACCAGTCTACAACATTCACAGGTATCATCACTTATCCAGGACATCTACAGGTCGTACCCTTGAGGATTTTCAGTAGGAGGGCGCACCATTCATTGAAGGAAGTTTGATCCAAGAGATTGGCAGGGCCTTTGGATATTCTAGCACTTGGGTTTTTCTTGCAGGGCCTTGATCATCAGTTCTAGTGCATTTTGAGAGGGTTATTCTTGCCAAATGATTTCCTAGAACATTGGCATGGTTTGGAGAAAAGGAGGGCACTATTGAGATTCAAATCTACTCAGTTTGGAGGGGTTATACTTCAGATTTGAGATTGAGACTTCACCTAGTGACTTGCAGTGTCTCGATCTATCTTTATAGGGATTTTCATGGAATTTGGAGGCCTCCTTCATCAGGGCCAAATTATTAGGCATTGACAGGATTCAGGAGGGCACAACTTCACTTAGGGATTCAACATTTGGAGGGGCATCTCTTGGTATTTCGGTCTGAGACTTCAGGAGGGGGTTCTACTCACCTCGATCTATCATTATATAGGGTTTGGAGTAATTTGGAAGCTTCCATCAGCTAGGCCAGAATATTAGGTCTTCTTAGCTCTTCAGGAGGACGTGCCATCAACCAAGGGATTTGGACTTGACCCTGGTTCTTCTTGTATTGGTCTTCATTCTATATTCAACCTTTGGAGGCTTGAATATTCTTATCAGGAGCATTTTGTAGCAGCTCATATCTTATCTATTGGAGCTATCTGATGTTATTCCAGGTCTGCATCCTTATTATATCAGGTTCTTGCTTATTATATCAATAAAGGTCAGATCTATGATGTTTGGTTCCATATCTTGTGTTATTGGTCATATATTGTATTTCCATTGTTTAGATTCATATCTATGCTTGATAATTGAACTATAAACCCTAAGACCTAACTAATCAGTAAACCTGCAAGCAAACACATACACATTAGTTAACAGTGAGAAGTTAGTGTTCCAAACGACAAAATTGGCTTGGGAACATTACAGTGGTATCAGAGCATTGATCCTCCCATCATGTGAGGGTTAGCTCATGCAGAAGTTCAGTGGCATTTATATGGGCAAAAGGAGGAAATAGACAAGTGAGGCAGAGGCCGAAATGGAAGGATCAGGTGAGGACAGTGAACCACAAATGCTAGCAGGGATCTCTAGGGAGCTACAACACTCCATAGAGGTGTCACAGAGCATCCTTGTACATCATCTGTAGGAAAACCAGGAGGAAACACGTAGGGGACAGACAGAGATGGAAAATACCTTAAATAAGGTAAGCGACAACCAAGAGTTGATATCACGTCTTTTGATGTAGATGGCTCATGGGGAAGGGGTCCAGAATCTTATGCCAACAGGGAAGCTAGTGGATCTCATGGTGGGAACATACATCAGCAGGAGGATGTTCCCTATTATCATACTGAGGGGAAAATCCATGGAGGGGGAGCACCACAGGGACAAACACACAACATGACCACTCATAGGCCCTATCTACCTTTGTTTTTGGATGAACAAACACAACCAAAATTCTAAGATGAAATGGAGGATATTTTTGCACAATATGTCAAGGAATATAACTCACTAAGCATAGTATCCCTAAGACAGATGAAATTGGATCAGTATTGTGGATTCAAACTCAGGGATAAACCCAGGTCGTACCATAGGAGAAACTATGAGTTAGAGTGTAGGGCTGGAAAAATGGAGATCCCCTATTTTGATGGGTCTCCCAAGATGACTGCACAGGCTTGGGTGCAAAAACTGGATACTTATCTATAGCTTAACCCCATGAGAGAGATGGATTCCATCAATTTTTCCATCATGTACTTGGAGGGAAAATCTCGTGACTGGTGGTACCATGGGTTATCTACACTTGGCCACAATCAGATAGTGGCATACACGGAGTTTACACAGAGGCTCATTGACAGGTTTGACCACGGGGATCCAGAACTCCATTTCAGGGAGCTCACCCAACTTAGACAGACAAGATCACCTAAGGTGTATATTGAGGAGTTTCAGAGGATAACATTCATGGTACAGGACGTGTCACATTCAAGACTCATGATGCTTTTCACAGAGGGTTTGATGGAACCCTTACGGGGTTGGGTTAAGGCTTTCAAGCTTACCAACTTGCAGAATGCTATATGGAGGACGAGAGATCTAGGCCCAGCAGCTAAATCTAAGTTTATGCCTAGACCACCTCTAAACACTGGAGGAAGAGACCAAAGACCTCCAATGAATCCAAGAGGAAGAGACCCAAGGGGGTTTGACAGGAGAAGAGGTAGGATGGATGAGAACACAAGGAGGGAACTAAGAAGAAAGAAATTGTGTTATACATGCAAAGAGCCTTGGGATCCATCCCATAAGTGCATGGGTAGAGGCAAGGCCCACTACATTGAGGCTACTTCAGACAATGAAGAGGAGGAATATTTCAGCCACCTGCAAAATATAGAAGCAGATACCACTGAAACTGTTGAAGAAGAAGGTCAAGGTCACAGCATGCCAACATAAGAGAAGGATATGTTAGCATCCATCAGTGGGGTACCCAAGTATAACACCTTCAGTATGAGAGGGGTACTGCAGGGACAGAAGGTTTCGGTTCTCATTGAAGGGGTTGCTTCTCACAACTTCATTGACTCAGCACTGCTATAGAGGAGGCACATACCCACAGTTGAATTTGAAGGATTCAAGGTGGAGGTAGAAGGATGAAGCACCATGCCCTATAACAGGTATATTCCAGGGATGAAGCTTACACTGGGTAGACATGACTTAGCACAGGACTTCTATGTGATGGACCTCCTTGATACAAACATCATCCTTGGAGTTTAGTGGCTTAGTACGTTGGGACCAATCACCAGTAACTACAAGACTATGGAGATGTCTTTCATAGAGGAAAGTGGGAAAAAGGTAGTTCTCAGGGGCATGTCAGGAAACACAGCTAGGGTGGTTACAACAAAGAACATGGAGGCCATTTTCAGAAGAGAGGACATTGTATATGCTGTGGAGTGTAGGATTTCAATACATGTGGACAAGGAAGGGAAGGCTCACTATGCACCAGAGATTCAGAGAATCATTGACAAACATAGCAAGGTGTTTGAAACCATTCCACTAGGAGTACCACCAAATAGGGGGTTTGAGCATATCATAGAGCTGGAAGAGGGAGCAAAACCAATCATCACCACTCCCTACATACACTCAAAGAAGTACAAAGATGAGATAGAGAAGGCCATCAAAGAAATTTTAGACATGGGTCACATTAGACCAAGTTCCAATCCTTTGGCATCTTCATTGGTACTAGTAAAGAAGAATGATGGAACCATGCACATGTGCATTGATTTCAGGACATTGAACAAGAAAACTATTAAGAACATGTAACCCATTCTGAGGATTAATGAGCTATTGGATGAGCTCCATTGGGTTGTTTACTTCACCAAGATTGACTTGCACTCTGGCTATCATCAGATCAAAATGAGGGAGCAGAACATCCCCAAAATTGTCTTCAGGTGTCACTACGGCCACTATGAATTCCTAGTGATGCCATTTGGATTCACTGATGTGCCAACCACATTTCAACCTTGCATGAATCACGTCTTCAACAAGCAGTTGAGGAAGCACCTTCTAGTATTTTTTGATGACTTGTTGATCTATAGCAGGACTTGGGAGGAACATATTCAGCATGTGGAACATATTCTAGCCATCATGGAGGACCAATCCTTGTATGCAAAAGAGTCCAAATTTGAATTTGGAATGACATAGGTCCTCTATTTGGGATACATCATAGGAGTAAAAGGGGTACAAGTACACCAAGAGAAGATCCAAGCCATACTTGACTAGCCCACACCTAAGACCCTTACAGAGTTGAGGGTGTTTCTTGGCATTTGTTGCTATTACAGGAGGTTTGTCAAGGGTTTCTCAAATATTTGTGCACCCTTGACCGATTTGACCAAGAAAGGGGATTTCAGATGGAGTTCAGAGGCACAATTGACATTTGACAAAATAAAAAAGGTAATGAGCACATGCCCAGTTTTAGCCCTACCAGATTTCGACCAACCCTTCACATTAGAGTGTGATGCCTCCAGAGAAGGCATTGGGGCAGTGCTTATGCAGAATAGGCATCCCCTTGTCTATGAGAGACAAAAGTTGAGGGGCCCTGAACTTCTCTACACTATCTATGATAAAGAAATGCTGGCCATCATGCATGCATTGGCCAAATTCCGAAAATACTTGGTAGGAGCAACATTTGTAGTGAGGTCAGATCACAACATCCTTAAGTACTTTTTGGAACAAAAGGACTTAAATGAGAGGTAACAGAAGTGGGTTAGAAAAATACAAGCCTATGATTTTGTTAAAGGGAAGAATAACGTAGTGGCAGATGCATTATCTAGAAGGCCATTAGTTTATGCTATGACCGATATTTTAGTTGACTGGAAGTCCCACCTCTTGGTAGAATACTCAAAAAACCATTTCTCTTGTCAGTTGATGCATGGGCCGATACAGGATGACAAATTCAGAATCATAGATGGCGTCATCTACTACAAGGGACGAATTTTCTTAGTTCCTGAGTTAGCCTTTAAAGCCAAGGTATTGCAAGAATGTCATGATTCACCGGTGGCAGAGCACAAAGGAATTGTCAAAACATACAGGCAGGTAAGGGAAATGTTTTCATGGAAATGTCTCAAAGAAGATGTAGTGCACCACATCCAGGAGTTCACTACTTGCCAGGAAAACAAGGATGAGCATACACATCCGGCAGGACTGTTACAACCTCTACCCATCCCATAACACAAATGGGAAAGAATCTCTATGGACTTCATCACATGATTTCCAAGGGAACAAGGGAAAGATTGTATTTTTGTAGTGGTGGATAGGTTGACTAAATTTGCACACTTCTTCTCCATTGCCACAGACTTCAGTGAAACACAAGTTGCAGATTTGTTCTTCAGGGAGATCTTTAGACTACATGGTTTTCCCAAGACCATTGTTAGTGACATGAATAGCCGATTTATGAGCACCTTTTGGCAAGAGTTATTCAGGTTGGTTGGTATGGCCTTAACCCCTAGCACCAGTTACCACTCTCAAACTGATGGACAAACTGAAATAGTCAACAAGTGGGTGGAAGGCTACCTCATAAATTATGTGGTAGGGCAGCAGAAGGCATGGGTTAGGTGGCTACACCTGGGAGAATATCGTTACAACACCACTTATCATATGTCTATTGGTATGACTCCATTCAGGGCCTTATACAGTTATGACCCTCTCTCCTTTGTAGAGATTTCCTTTTGTGATATCAGAGCTCCTATGGTACAACATTGTGTGCAACAGAGACAGGACATAATTAGGGAATTAAAAGATCATTTGCAAAGGTCACAGAATCAACAAAAGGTCTAGGAAGACAAACACAGGGTAGAACATACATTTGAGGTTGGTGACTTGGTCTACTTAAGGCTCCAACCATACAGGCAGGCTTCTATCAAAAGAAGTGGAGCATAAAAATTCCAACCCCGATTCTTTGGACCCTACAAGATCAATAGGAAGGTAGGGGTCGTGGCTTATGAACTTGAGCTTCCACATGGAAACAAGATACACAATGTCTTCCATGTGTCATGCTTGAAGAGGGCCATTGGCCAACACATCACCCCACTTGAGGTAATACCACCCTTAGATGAAGAGGGGCAATTGATACTAATGCCAGAGGAAATACTGGAGGTTCGGGAGAAGAAACTAAGGAGGAGGAGCATCAAGGAATACTTAGTCAAATGGAAGGACTTGCCTGTTGAGGATGCTACGTGGGAGAGTGAACATGTTGTTATCACTGAAATTTCGTTCGTGCAGGGCGACAAGAACTCCGCATCGTCAACACAGAAAAACAGTCATTCATGGCACAAGGATTAACTCCACAGCACAGCAAAAGGGTCAAAACTATGCAAAAAGGGCCAAAAAATTAAAAAGCGCGATGCACCCACTGAGCAAACGCGCGCGCGCAACATCTTCGTATTTTGGGCGCATATGCACGGCTGTGGGGTGCAAAACCCGCGCGCCTGCCAAACGGTGCATTTATGAAGCTGGTCGGCCTCCCAACCACTAATGGATCGGCTCCCAAGTCGATTTGACAT
>ML788206.1:438014-457650 GCA_009831015.1 Picea engelmannii | reverse complement strand
CTAGAACTGGGTAGCTTCTCATGACCTCTTTCATTCTCTCCATCATGGCTTGGGCCTCTTCATTCCATTTGAAGGACCCCTTTTTGGTCAGGTCAGTCAAGGGTGCGCACAGTTGAGAAAACCCTTTGAAAAATTTCCTGTAGTATGTGCATAGGCCCAATAATCCCCTTAGTTCTGTGAGTGTCTTTGGAGTAGGCCATTCCCTAATGGATGTTGTTTTTTCTTGGTGTACCTGTACTTCTTTTTCCCCTATGATGTGTCCCAAGTAGAGCACCTCTATCATCCCAAGCTCACACTTGGATTCCTTGGTGTATAGTGACTGTTCTCCCATGATTGACAGGATTTGGTCCACATGTCGGAGGTGTTCCTCCCACGTCTTGCTGTAAATGAGAAAGTCATCAAAGAATACTAACAAGTGTTTCCTCAACTGTTTGTTGAACACATGGTTCATGCAAGACTGAAATGTGGCGGGTGCATTGGTTAGCCCAAATGGCATTACCAAAAACTCGTAATGGCCGTAGTGACACCTGAAAGATGTTTTCAAGATGTCCTCCTCCCTCATCTTGATTTGATGGTAGCCCGAACGAAGGTCAATTTTTGTGAAGTAGATAGCTCCATGCAGCTCATCTAGCAACTCATCAATCCTAGGTATAGGGTACCTATTTTTGATCGTATTTTTATTCAAAGCCCAGTAGTCAATGCACATTCTCATCGTTCCATCCTTCTTTTTGACCAAGACTACTGAAGAAGCAAACGTGATTGAACTCGACCTGATGTGTCCCATGTCTAGAAGCTCTTTGATGGCCTTCTCTATATCGTCTTTATACTTCTTGGGATGCCTATAGGGTGTGGTGATAATTGGTTTAGCCCCTGCTTCTAACTCAATGATGTGCTCAAACCCCTTGTCTGGTGGCACACCTGGAGGAATCGGTCCAAACACCATATGGTGCCTATCAAGAATATTTTTAATTTATGGGGTGTGGTGCACTTTTCCCTTCTCATCTACACATGTTGAGACCTTACATTCTCCCGAGTACACAATTTCTTCCCTCCTGAAGATGGCTTCCATTCTCTTGGCCGTGACCACTCTGGAAGAGTTACCTGTCATGCCTCTGAGCACAAGCTTCCTTCCTCCTTCCTCTACAAAGGACATTTCCATGGTCTTGTAATTGGTGGTGATAGGCCCTAAAGTGCTGAGCCACTGCACCCCTAGGATGATGTTGGTGTCTGGAAGATCCATCACATAAAAATCCTACACTAGCTCATGCCTTCCCAAGGTGAGCTTCATACCTAGGATGTATCTGTCACAGGGCATAGTACTACCACCTGCTACCTCCAATTTGAATCCTTCAAACTCTAATTTAGGTATGTGCCTCCTCTTCAGTAATGATGCATCAATGAAATTGTGGGAAGCTCCTCCATCAATCAGAACTGAAACTCTCTGTCCCTGCAAGACCCCTCTCATCCTGAAGGTGTTGAATTTGGGTACCTCGCTGATAGATGCCAAGGTGGCCTTCTCTCTAGCCGAACTGTCTAGTTCTGGAACCTCCTCTTCTATTGTCTCTGAAGTTTTGGCCTCAATGTTCTATATCTGACTCTTCCTCCTCTTTATTGTCCAAGGTAACCTCTATATAGTGTACCTGGCCATGTCCCATGCACTTATGTGATGGATTCCATGGTTCCTTGCAAGTGAAGCAGAGTTACTTCCTCCTCAGTTCCCTCCTGGTGTTGTCATCTATCTTGCCACGACCCCTGTCAAAACATTTAGGGTCACATCCTCCCTGATTCATTGGAGGTATTTGGTCTCTTCCTCCACTGTTAAGAGGTGGTCTGGGTATGAATTTAGGCTTAGCAGCTGGAACCAAGTCCCTCGTCTTCCAAATGGACTCCTATAGGTTGTTGTGCTTGAAGGCCTTTACCCAACCCTTCAAGGGTTCCATCAACCCTTCTGTGAAAAGCATCATGAGCTTGGTCGGGGACATATCTTGTACCATAACTGCCAACCTCTGAAATTCATCAATATATACTTTAGCTGTACCTATTTGCTTGAGTTGGGTGAGCTCTCGGAAATGAAGCTTAGGATCTCGTTGATCAAATCTATCAATGAGCCTTTAAGTGAATTCTGTATAGGACACAATTTGATTATGGCCGAGTGTGGTGAGTCCGTGATACCACTAGTCATGAGATTTTCCATCCAAGTACATAGTGGAAAAATTGATGGCCTCCATCTCCCTCATGGGGTTGAGCTGTAAGTAGGTATCCATCTTTTGTACCCAAGACTGTGCTGTCATCTTGGCCGTACCATCAAAGTATGGAATCTCTATCTTCCTTGCTCTACGTTCAAACTCAAAACTGCCTCTGTGGTTTGTCCTAGGTTGATTTCTAAACCTGTGTTGGCAATAATGATCTAGGGACATCTGTCTTTGGACCCTCATATCCAAAATGTAGTACTCCTTGGTGTTCCTTTCCATTTGTTCCACAAAATATTCAACTTGTTCCTGTTGCCCTTGCTCATCCATGAATGTGGGCATGTAAGGTCTAGAGTTAGCTCTGCTACCTGAATTTCGACCAAACTGTTCATCTATGAATGTAGGCATGTATCACCTCTGATTGACCCTGCTACCCATCTGACCCTGGGTTGTGTCCCCTTCCAGACTTCCTTAGTTCATTGTACCACTTATCAAATGATGTGGTGTTGAAAGCTGCATTCTAGTAATCCATCTTGGACTACCAAGGTTTGAACATCTTTGCCATGCGCCCCTTGTCTGGTAGCATCGACGGTCTTCCAATAGGTTTCTTCCATTTGTACATTGAAAATTCCATCAACAAATATTCGTAGGTGAAGGTTCCTCCCTTCTCCCATGCTTCCTTGCATGCCACTAGTAGTTCCTCCAGTAGGTAACTACACCAATTGAACACAACGTCGTTGGCGCAAAATTCTTCTATTGATATTTCATGCAGTGTGCATTCTCGCTTGTAGTATTATCTCATAACATTGTTGGCTATGATGTAACAGTCAGTCTTGACTGTCTCTGGTAATATGGGGTCGATTATTGTTGTGCGTCCCCCCCTCTTTGTGTTGAATTTTTCATATAGGCTGAGCTCTCCTTTCTTTTTGTTGTGCTTACCAAGACCCTGGAATACTTTCGACATGTCTTCTCCTTCAAAGGGAAATCCAATAAGTTGATGTATGTCTTTAGCATGGATTGGATACCACTTATCCAACCAGAGACTTCGGTCATGCACTCTACTAATCAGAAATTAAGTGCACCGTGCAACCTCACCTGTGGTACCAAATACTGGTAAGTATCTGAGGTTCATGGTGGTCGAGTTGAATAAGTTGACAAATTCTGTTTTTGGCATGAATTTTATGCCTCCCAACTCATCTAGATCCATCTCCCAGAATACATCTATGTTCATCTAGGGGAACCAAACTAGATCTGTTAAGTTGATATTGAGGAGCTTGACCTGATCCACCTTCCCTTTGAGATCTCCCACGGCCTCAAATCGGGGGTCACATGGCTCGTCTGGTACCACATATTTAGACATGGCTCTCGGCATTGTTGATTTTGAGTTATCACAACTTTTGTGGAAAGCTAAGGACTAAGGTCATGACTACGGGTTTCACGATTTCCCAGGCTGGTTCACTCTACAGAATTCAGAACTTGCTATGTTATTTGAAAACGATGGGTGCTATGGTGAATTATAAGATGCTTATACTTATCTTAGTGGGAAAGTTTAGCAATAAATTCAGTTCATCATGACCGTATGGACACAACTTAATCTGACTTGTCCGATGGGATGATTTAATAGGTTAAATCCTATCGGGTGATTCAGGAATTTACTTGCTTGAGTGGGATGGGGACGTGGCTGGTTTCGGATGAAATCTTTGTGTATCGTGGCTTTATGTCTTAACTAAATTCAGATGGGGTATTGTAATGGAAATAAAGGTTGTGACTAGACCAGGTTCATGTAACACATGGACTCATATCGTATTCAGATTCATTCTCTCTCTGACCACAAAGAGGGCCCCCATCATATTAATGATTGTCATTAATGGTTTCTTTTACACTTCGGATCCTACACTATTGAGTCATTAGTTATGTATCAACCAACACTTAAACATAAAATGATCTATGTGTCATGGTGCAAAATTGTGCACATCGACTTTATTGACTGAATTTACAAAAAAAAAAACCCAGAAAACTCAAATCTAACTATTTTACATGATCCTTCGGACTAGAGCAACAATCCCTTTTTCTTAGTTTTGAGACATATAGGGTTTCAAGTGAGCATCATTCACCATCCTGGCCACATCATGCCATCAAGTTGCACGAGTCTGATTGCTCCTAAGGGTCGGATCTCCACAACTATAAATAGTCCCAACCAATGCATGCACAACTTTCCAGGATGCTTCTGGTACCGACTATCATAGAGTAGAACCTTGTCTCCTTGCGTAAATACCTTGGTTCTAATGTGTCTGTGATGCCAATATTTTTGTATTGATTTTTCAACTGACTGATGGAAGTCTTCTAGAAATCTAGTATCCTCAAGTTCTTGTAGCTCCATAAGTCTCTACGCAACTGATTCTCCCTTCGACATATGTGTGATTTGTGAAATGTACAAACTTAGAGTGATAAACTCTACAGGAACCACTGCCTCTTTCCCATAAACCAACTGGAATGGCATGTATTTTTGGAGCTTATTTGTGGTTTTCCTATAAGCCTATAGTACCGTTGGAACACTGTCATCCCATTCTTCCCAATTTGCGCAACACACTTTTGTCAATCTTCTCTCTAGAATCTTGTTGAATGCTTCTACTTTTCCATTGGCCTGTGGGTGGTAGGGGCTACTTTTGTGATGTTGTATCAGGAACTCTGTTGTAAGATTTGCTATAGTGCTACTAATGAAATGAGTTCCCTGGTCACTGGTTAGGCTCCTAGGACATCCAAATCGTGTGATAATATTCTCAAATATGAACCTAGCAGTAGTATCGGTTGAACAATCCTGAACAATTGTTGCTCCAGACCAACGTGTAAGGTAGTCAGTTGTGGTGATGATGTACCTAGACTTTGAATGCTTTGTTGTGGCATTGATTGGTCCAATGAAGTCAACTGCGCATTTCTCAAATTCTTGTAGAGCTCGAACTGGTTGAAGTGGTAATTCATCTCGTCGTGAAGACTTACCTACTCTTTGACAAACATCACATGATCTAGCATATACCTTTACATCCTTGAAGAGAGTTTCCAACCAAATTCCAACTTGTATAACTTTCTGTGCACTGGATTTTGCTCCTACATGACCTCCTGCAAAAACGTTGTGGCATTCCCAGAGTATATCCTATCTTTCATGATCCAAGACACATCTTGGAGGATACTATCTAGTCCCAGTTTATACAACTGTCCCACGATCAACTGGTAATCCACTTCTCTAACAACCATGTGGTGTTTTTGGGTTGTGGAATATGTTTCTGGGCATGCCCATGTACTTAGGAATACTTCTATGTCTTCCAAGTACTCTGGCATGGCCTCAACCTGGAACAAGTCTGCGTCTAGGAGATGATCGTCAACTGCTCCACCACTTTCCCTTGACTCTAATCTGGATAGGTGATCAGATCCTATGTTGCATCTTCCCGGCTTAACAATAAATTCAAAATAAATTTCCTGAAATAACGGTAACCATCTAAAAATTCTCCCTTCCAACACAGGTTTGTTAACTATATATTTCAATGTAGAATGATCGGTAAAAAACTTAAAATGAGAACCTAACAAATAATAAATCATGGCTAAATGCTCCCTTTCTGTCATTGTGTAGTTTCGCTCAATGTGTGACAACTTACGACTCACAAAGTATATAGGATGATCCATGGATCCATCTCCAGGTTGCACTAAGATAGCTCCTAAGGTAATTCCTAAAGCGTCTACATAGATGTGAAATTCATTTTCCCATTTTGGGAATATCAGAATCAGTGTTGTGTTGAGCTTCTCCTTGAGTGTCTCAAATTCTTTATCGCATTTTGGAGTCCATTGGAATGTTTTGGCCTTTTTCAGTAGGTTTTCCAAAGGTGTAGTAATGTTGGCATATTCACAATGACTGCAACTTTGGCTAGGTCTACCAATACTCCTTCTTGGAAGACTATGTGGCCCAACAAATTCCCATGTGGTACATAGAAGATACACTTTTTGATATTTAATGAGATCTTCAATTCTCTGCATCTATCAAACATTAGTCATAACAGTGCTACATGTTCCTTGAGAAAGCTATATATCCTTCAATCATCCATATAGACTTCTATAAACTTTTGAATGAACTCTCTAAAATCTGTTATTACAATCCTGGAGAAAAATGCAGGACCGTTCTTTAAGCCAAATGGCATCACATTGTATGAGAAAGATCCCCATTCTATTATGAATGTGGTCTTATTTTTGTCCTCTTCGGCGATCCTGACTTGGTGGTACCCTGAAAATCCATCTGTGAATGAGTATGCTTCCTTCCCCGCAACCTGTTTTAGCACCTCATCTGTAAAAGGTGTTGGGAAAGGGTCATGCACACCAGCTAAGTTAAAGCTTCTATAATATACCCAGACCCTAATATCCTCTGTGCCTTTCTTTCTTTGAATAACTATTGGGTTGACCCATTCTGCTTCTTCCACTACAAAAATGATTCCTGCTTCCAACATCTTATCTATCTCCTTCTTAACCTTCTATTTTACTCTAGGGTTAAGACGGTATGGTATATATGTCTCACATGCTTGGATCTTGGTTCAATTCTATTTTCATTTCTTCCATAACTCCTTTGATCCCCTTCAACTCTGAAAAAGTCTTTGGGAACAAATCCTCATATTCCCATAGTAGGCTCTATATCTCTTGACTAGCTTGCTAATACCAATAGTCTCCCACCATGGCTATCTTAGGTTGATTTGTGGTCCCTATATTGACTTTGCGCAATTTTAATGGGTGATTGTAGGAGCTATCAATCTGACTGGGTATGGTGTTCTGGATTTTATTGTTCCCTTCTATCTCTTTGATGGATAGCTTCCTCAATTCCTCTAAGTCATCTAGGCTTCCTGAATCCCTCCTAATATGATATCATTCTATAGGATTCTTGGTTGAGGGAAGGTGAAGGTTAGTTTGAAGTTCCTGGCTATGCTTGGCACATACCACTAAGTTTGATTTCTGCCTACTATTATCTGTAAAAATAAATTCTTCAATCTTTTGCAGGACTAATTTAAGCTCAGGGTACTTACGTGTAAATGAGAAGTCCTTGAAAAAATGAGTTGCCAACGTCTACAAGTCGTTGGTCTATCTTTTGTTTTGCTCGTGGATGAACCAAGCTTTCAGGATTGGTCCTAGAGAGTGGGGAAATACCTGAACCTAGAATCAAGAAGGTATTTCCGCAAATTTCCATTGTGTCACACATTTTTCGATATGCACTCTAGGATCAGATTCTCCACTGAACAGTTGTGCAACTTGGTAATCCATTTTCATTTCTGCGTCCAAATGCTCCTTGTTCAGAAACCTATACTTGATGGATTTCTTCACATCTCCCCAATATCTGAGTAAGGATTTATGATTGGCCTGCCATCTGGCAGAGGTGTCTTGAAAGGATACATCTAGTACCGAGATTCTTTGATCCTCTACTACCTTTTCTTCCATTATGAGAAGAAAACTATCTAGTTTTGAGGTGCCATCGTATACTGGGTGTTCTCTAACTTCGCTCCCAACCCATCTGGTTACTCTGACATTTGCGCATATTCTTGATAATATTTCATACGAAATTTGTTTCCAACTGTCAAAAGCCAATTTTGAATCTTCATTTGCTAATTGTATTCTTCTTCAACTTATTGATCCTTCATCAGTAGGATTTATATAATCGCCTCTTGTTCATGTTGTTACGGTGTACAACTGGTCCAAGTCTTCTCCCTCAATATTATTGTCTGTTGGCTCAGTATATCTGGGCCCTACATATGGATCCAAAGGTTGAAATACCTTGATTCCATCATCCTCAAAGGTCACGGTGTCTTTATTTAAGTCGATTACTGCATAGTTTTCATAGGCCCAATCAATGCCAATTAGTGCAAGGTAAGGGTCCTTATCTCCCATGATCTTAATGACTTCAAAGTCAGCCACTGTCTTTACTCCTGCAACATCTATTTCCACATTCTCTCTACTCTTCCTATGGGGAAGATACAATATTGGTTTGCCATTCTTAACTGAATTGGAGAATATGTCAGCCTAGGTTTTCCTAAGGCTTCCCAGGTCTTCTTAGGAAGAATGTTCACATCAGATCCCAAATCCAACATGACATCCTTAATATCAAATTCGTTTAATTGGGTTTTCTAGTCTGAACTATTTTCCGGTTCGTACTTTTCTTCTATGTACTCTCTAAGTACTCTTCTCAGGAAGATTATCCCTTATTCTTTTTTCTATGGATTCTTCATTCCCTAAAACTAGGTATAGCACATTGTGCAATGTTTCTGTTAATTGGTCATTTCCAAGAATGTCATAAAATAATTGAAACCAAAGGTCAACTACATTTTGAGGTTGCTTAGGTTGTCTTGGTATGACTATAGGGTTTCTGGGTGTAGGGGGTGAAGAAGGGAGTTACGCCATATTAGGATAAACAATAGCTTGTGGGGGTTTCTCTCGCATCTTAGGGCTAGGAATATTATGAAATACTTCTATGGCATATTTAAAGAACTGTTTCTATTTTAGAGGGTCATACATGTCTTCTTTAGGTGTTGCTTTATATATCTGGGGTAGAGTGTCAACATCAGCTTCTGTCTTTTCTCCTCCTTGAGTAACAATGTTGTGGTTGGGAAATTGTCCCTTAATAACTCTCTTTATTTCTGAACTGATGAGATTAGTTCCTCATTGTCGTACCCTATCTTTCCATTTTGCAATTAATTCTGGGCAGTCTTTAGTTGCGTGCACATTGGTTCTGTAGTGAGAGCACCATGGTCACCATGGATGAGGATAGTCTCTAGCATTGTGACCTTTCTCATCACAGTTATAAAAACTGATTGGCCCTCTTCCCCCAATTCTCCCTCCTCTGAAATCTCCTCTAAATGCACCTCATCGACCTCTTCCTGGTCCCTGAGGGTTTTCATTCACACTGAATGTTGTTCGGTCCAACTTGTCTGCAAGTGCATCCAATGCTCTACATTGATTGGTAGTATGCATGGTATATGTGCAGAACTCACAGTGTACTGTATTTGGTACTATTGAATATTTATGCATAATGGGGCACTGTCTTGGCCCATGCCCATGGATTCGGTAGATTTCAAAATACTCAGCGATTGGTGTTGCTTGGCTTCCTGAAAAAGCATGATAAAGGGTGGGGTTATGGAATGGTAAGTTCGTAGCCACTTGCACAACTCATCCTGTTGGTTCTGGTGGGGGTCCCATCGGATTCTGATGAGGTCCCATTCCCCTTATTCGTGGACATTCGTTCACCAGATGTCCTTTTGTATAACATCTGGTGCACTAGACCTGCGGTCATTGTGGTCTAGGTATTGTCACCTCTTGAATATTTTATGTAAGCGTCGATATTTTCCCTTGTAGTTGCGCCAAGTTCACATCTTATAGGGGTCTGGTCACTCTCAGGCTCCCAGGGTATCCCACCATGGATTCAATCTTCATCGATTGTTCCAAAGCGTATGTTAAGGTGGCTATCCATTGTTGCGTTAGTGGAATATGGGTCAAAGGTAGAAATCCCTAGATATACTATTCCCTTTGATGTTCCTCATGGATTGGATGTGCTAACCTCCCTATAGTATCTTTAAAATTATGGTTGTATTCCCAGGCTGAGTCGCCTTCCCGCTGCTGGATATTGCACAACTCAGACAGAGCCTGTTGTTCTGACTGAGGTAGTTTGAAATCTGTTATGAACCTTGTCCATACCTGGCCATGTGTGAATGTTTGACCTTGCATTCCTGGTACTCCTGGATCAATGATCTTCATGTACCACTTGAGAGTGCGACCTCTCAAGGTAGTATGGAACTCTCCCAACTTATTCGCATCCAGAGTCCCTTTGGATCTCCAGATGGCTTCACACAAGAACCAGTGTTTCTCAACTTCTTCATCTCCCTTACCCCAAAATTCTGGGTATCGGGCAATCGAACCTCCCGCATGACCAACCATTGATGATATTGTTGTTCTTATAAAAATAAAACCTAACGGTCCTTCTTGCGATCTACCACAGGATCCCAATATCCTCCCTGTACTCACACTTCCTGGCTATGATTGACTAACTAATTGTACTGGAACAGAACTATCATGCGAAGGTAGTATCAAACTTACCACTTGTATAGAATACTCTTCGGGTATGGGCGATTCGGAGCTGGCGCCAATGACTTCAGGATGGTTTTCTTTGATCTGGGGGGTCTCATTTTCTTCCATTGGAACAATCTCTTTAGCCAAATTCCCAATCTCTCCTTTGATCAGGGATGAATATTTTCTTTCTTCTTCAAGATTCATTCCATCTTCTTCCTCTCTTACGCCTACACCTTCTCCTTCTTTTCTTGATTCGACTAACAACAACCTAATAGAGAGGGAAATATCAAACTAAAATTGATCATAATTCAGCTAAACCCATAGCTAACCAACCCTTTTACAATCATGTTCATCCTTATATATAACCTAGATTGTGTCTTATGTCTCGAATTGCATGCTTTCTTGTTCTGTTGCAACCATTTTTGCTTAGCTAGCGTTGCGTTGTCTTTTGCAACTGACTTATGTTGCTCTTTCTTGCTCTATTGTCCAGCTTCTTCTGAAGCTTGCACAACTCGTACTCAGTCAAAACTTGCTCGATTCCTTATCCCAAAAACAAAGGGACCAACAATCCTCCAGTAATACAAGGGGGTCCCACCTACTAGTATTATATATCATTAGCATAGTTTAAATAATAGGCCTAGCAATACATTGCTTGAGAAATCCTCGTTGTGATTTTAATCATCAACAAACTGGTGAATCCATAGGGAAATCTATTTCCAATAGATTAAGAACTCAGAACACATGATTTTGTAGACCAATAATAGTGGATCAAGAAGATATAACCAGAATGATTATGCAATAGGGGGAAGTGAGCAGATTTACTGGAAAAATGACCGGTAATTCACGAATAACTCGTGAAAAATGTTAAGTATGAGGGGGTTTATCCCTGTATGCAAAATAATTCAACCAAAATTTTCTCTTTACTTCAAGGAGGAAAATTTATGGACTTGCTCTTTTAACTTTGAAATGGATGAAGAAATGAAAAGCAGAAGTGGGAGATAACCAAATCCTTTATAAGACAACAATGAAAGTAGATAACAAAATCAATTATGCTTTCCAGGAAAACATCATAACAGTTGTGTAAGCTTGATTTTTGTTGAATAACAATACTTTTCAGGAGTGTCACTATGGCAGAACTGATCCAACATCTTACTCTTGAACAAAAATCAACTAAAAGATTAAAAGCAATAAAATTCATGACAAAAATAGGATTGCAAAATTTAAAATAGCAGAAATAAAATGACAGAATTGCAAAAGAAGCATGAAAGATATTAAAAGGGAAAGCAAAAATTAAACTATTGTAAAAGAAGAAATGAAAAACTGTGATAAAAATGAAAACAGAACTAGACTACTAATATACAGAAAATCCATACAGCGTAAAAAATTTTCAAGTTGGTTCCACATAGTGTTTTAGGTGAGAACTGTTAGTGATGTAGGAAAACAATCGCTCCTATAAATATTTTAAAATGTAAGAGTTAGTACATAGGACAAAAGCGATCTTGAAAGGACCCAACCATAATTTTTGAAACTTCGAGACAATTGATAGCCCTTTAAAGTACACAATTAGATCATCAAGATAGACATGAATAACCTTATCGATCAAATCGTCAAGAGTTATTTGCATAGGTATTTTAAAAATGGTACTTGCATCGGATAAGCCAGAAGGCATACATTCATAAGTCAAAATACCCCAATGCGTAATAAAGGTGGTTTTGAATTTATTTTCCCCATTTACCTTGATTTGATTGTAACCGAAAAAAGCGTCAAGTACAGGCATCATCTGTGACCCCGCAACTTGCTGCAAAATAGTTTCTATGTTAGGGAGAGGAAAGTAACCTTTATTAATAGCTCGCTTAACTGCACGAAAATCAACGCAAAATATGATATGATCAGTGGATTTTCGAACATAAACCAAATTTGAAACCCATTCAAAATACTCAACCAGAAAGATGATACCATCCTTCAAGATGTTTTCCAATCCCTTTCGAATAGTTGCTTCTAGTGCAGGGTTGGTACGTATTTGTTTTTGCGTAACTGGTTTTATGCCTTCCTTGATGGGAATCGCATGTTGTATAAGAGCAGGATCAAAACCATGAAGATCCTCATAATACCAAGCAAAAACATCTTGAAATTCACCAAGTAGATTGGCAAACTTAATTTTCTCTTCATCAGAACATTCGGCACCTATTTTAACATTCTTTGGAGACTCGGGTGTCCCAATGTTCAAGGAGATGGTTTCACCCACCTTCCTTTTCAACTCCTCTTCTTTATGTTTCTCTTTATTTCCTACATCACTCAATGAAAATGAACTCTCTAGATGATTCAAGCCCTTAGGAATATTTTTATCTTCTATAGATATAATTTCCTTGGGCTTATAAGGTTCATTTTAAATGAAAGCACAGATTCTCTCATCTCTATGGAAGACCCGCAAAGATTCTATATTGTCAGCGATATGTGGATGATATAGAGATTAAAAAGTACAATCAGGTCTATTTGGTAGAAGTTATCGATTAGGAGAGGCTACAAAAACAGCGAATTGATCATCCATTGAGTTCAATTCCCTCTTAACATGAGTAATGTTGAAAGACAATAGGTTCAAGAAAAGTGCCCAAATAGTTTGGGTGTATCGTTTCATCATATTGTTGTTAGGAGAGTAAATCTTACATACAAAGTTCACAACAAGCTCAGAATCTCCAAAAACCTAAAGGTGACCACAACCTATATTATAGGCGTTTTCAATGCCTAATAATAAAGATTTGAATCGAATGACATTGTTTGTGCAAGAAAACTCCAACCTGTAAGAAACATTATGAATTTTTCCCATGGGAGCGTACAAGATTATGCCAGCTCTGTTACCTTCACTAGAGCATGAACCATCAAAGTGCATGTGCCACATACCATCATCTAAATCAATTTGTTCCAAGGGAATGTTATCCTCCTGAGGAAAGATGTAATACACCCCTAGGTCCTCTTCGATATAGTTCACATTAGGTTGTGGGACACTTCCTATGTAAGGTGAAATCCTTCCCTCTCTAAGGACTATAATGGTTTTACCATTCCGAGGAATGGATAAGTGTGTCTCCTTAAGTAAGAGGTATCCACCCGTCAAGGCTTGCCAATATCTTCCCAAGATGATTAAGTAATTTCTTAGTGGCATATCAATTACCTGAATACTAAGGGTTGTGCTTATTTCAGGGTGTGCACACAAAACTAAGGTCACATATTTAATCTCACCTATGGTTGTTTGTTGTAGACTATTATAAGAGAGCATGCTCCTGGGTTTTTAATTTGTACAAGACAAGCCTATATCTTCCATAATAATATTCAACATCACACTTGGGCCCGAACCGCCATCAATGAGGCAACAATGGGCGATCTTATCCATAATCTCTACAGAAATATAAAAAGGGAGATTTTTTACAAGGTATCTAAATTTATGTACACCTAATTTATTTACAGATGAATCCTCTTCATTTACCTCTTCAGTGAGGTTGGCTACAACAAAAGATTTTCCTTCCATAAATTGTTTTAGATGCCTCTGTTGTTCAGGGATGGAAACCATGTTCAAAAGGGTGGCATCTTCTTTGATGTTCGCTAACTGATTCAGAATATTGTATTTGGAAGAGAGGAGAGGGAAGGTATTTCCTTCACTATCAAGAACCTTAGGAACCTGAATAGTAGTAGTTGGTGGGGATGATCTTGAGCTAGAATAATTACGGGGAGGATTGTGTTTGCCTTTGGGAGCGTAGGATTTGTTCCTAGTACTTGTGTAATTTTCTAAACATAACAGATGATGAAATAAATATAGAGACAGAAGTAAAGACACCAGGTCAATAATCAATACAGATGGGACATAAAACAATCATTTATTTCATTCCAATTCATCAAAATAATCATTCTCTTTACAAAATTTCCTGAGGAACTTTTGGACCAAAGTCAAACTTAGATGTCCCCGATGAAACATACAAAAAGACTTCTGACAAAAAGAAAAAAACTGAACTTTAAAAGTTGGATCAGCTTGCCATATATTGTTGCCCACTTAACTCTGCACAATAGCCTTTGTCAGTCATGAAATATAATTCACAAACAGACAAGTCTAAATAGACTATCAAAGATAGATCAACACCTTTGAAAAACAAATGTCTGAATGATGTAATTTGGCCCTGAATCTTTGTTGCACCTCTTTTGTCACCTAAGTGAGCAAAATAATGGTGCTTACAAGCCTAGTTGGGTCAGCTAGGCAAGACAACAGTAAAGGAAAGGGTTAGAAAGATAAATCATAAAAGATAAGCAAATAATTAAACTAAGAATGATAAAAACAATTAAACTATAGTGCATAAAAACATAAGAACAAGGAACAAACAAAACTCATGCCACCAATGGAAAGGATTGTATTAGTGGAAAGAAAACACCGAAGAGAAAGGGAGACTTAGGATCCCCTCTTCCTCCAATGGAGGGGTCTTGGGACCCCAAATATTGAGCTCTTCTTACAAATGAGGAACTAGAATGAAATGGTGAAGAGAATCCAAAGCACATTCATTCTAGAGGTGATATGAATGGCTAAGTGCAATGGTGCTAGAATACTCTTGATGAGGAAAGAGGATCCTCCAAGAGAATATCAACAGCATAACAATACAAATGAATTCCTTGACAATGTAGTGCACCCATGGCTTCCTTTTATAGCATAACTTTGAGGCATTATTCAAAAAGCTTTTAGTGTGAACAAGGGGCCATTTAGGGCACCCTTAGGTCTTTGACCAGCCACCCAGCCAGATTCAGCTGAGATTTGGGTGTCAAATCGACTTGGAATCTGAACCAGAAGTGGGTGGGAGGCCAACCAATATCATAAATGCATCGTTTTGAGGGATGCATGGTTTTTTGCGTCCACAATCATGCATCGTGGGCATGTGCGCATGCTCCCTATGTAGTCTTAGCGCGTGCTGATTTTATTGTTGATTGTATAGTTATAGGCCTTTTGGAAATGCAGTTTTGGTCCATGGGTGAACTAATAGTTGTTTGGAGATGCTGGATTCCTGTAACTATTTGCGGATAATAGATGTCCCCTGATGTGTGAGGTTAGGAACATACGTATAGCTGAAATACATCAATGTTTCTTCTACTGATAGTACTTGTGTAAGAAAGAGTGTTGTGAGGATTATCAAGAGCGATCCATTGGAAGGAGAGGGGGACCTGTAGGACCGAAGCTTTTCCCAGGGTGTGGAAAAAAATAAAACTATGTAAAAACGAGGCGGGCATGCCCCATGCTCGTGTCATGTAACTCAAAATACAGTGACTAAAGATGCCGTGGACATAGATCACTGTAGCGCCCTCCAGGACGGTTTGATAATAACAGAGGACAATTCTAATGGTGAACAACCTCTGAAAAAAGAAGTAAGGACACCTATGGGAAGTGTCAATAAATGTGCAGACATTGATATTCTATCAAATTTCAGAGGTCTTCAGCTAAAATAAAACAACTGCAATAGTCACAAAGTAAGACCCACCGTAACATGAGATAGTGTTGAAGTCGAATGTTAAGGGGGTCAACGACGACAAAGAACAATGGTGGTTTTCCTTGTGTCATCCAAGACTCCTCATTGTAAAGGTAATGAGAGTCAAGATAGGGTCGCCCTTCTGGAAACTGTGATGATGTCGACATAAAGGGAGATGTGACTTCGCGAAGAGGAGGGCTTCACATAATCCACTTGGATAAAATTAGGAACTGATGAGTAACATGGACGAAGTATAGGAGTAGTGAGACTCAAGATTGTAATTGGTTGGGGAGAGATGTAAAGTGGAAACAACTGTGAAACTGAATCTAGTGTCAGGGGGACAACTAGATGATGGTAAATTGTGCCAGAGGTGTGACGAAATGGATAAACACAGAGATCAAAAAGTTGTATGGGTTGTCAGATACTCGCAATTTATGGATAAAGTCATTGATATCGGGAAGTGAAAATTCCCCAACCAAGGGCAACAAGGGTTGCTTTGTCGGGGAAAGGAAGGTCGCTAAAGGCGACAACAAAAAGATATGAAAATGTAGAAAAAGGGTTTGTACAATTACCAAAAGAATAAAAAATAAGTTGGGATAACTGTGCAGATACATAAACGGGTGCCCCAATGTAAGATGGCTTGGCCCGATGAGGATGCAAGCTGCTCAAAAAACAAGTGGAGGGTGGGGGGCCCATAGGCAGGTTTTTGTACTAGTGAAATGTATGGAGGAAAATTTGTAGATGGGAAAATGGATGGTGGGTGAAATGGATGGTTAATGATACTACAGAGGCACAGTAAAAAATAGAACCATGATGAAGTAATCTAGGATTTGATTGGGTAGGCTAGAAAAATGAGGAGAAAGGGTATGTGGCTAGTTCTCGACGATGCGTAAGACTATCATGACTCCCATCCCTAAAGGGTGAAAACAACATGAGTGTCAACGTTTTAAGGGGACTATAAATGGGAAAACTCATGGGGGGGAGAGTGCTACAGGTTGTCAGAACCGAAATGCAGTGGAGGTGACACTACTGCAGAGCCGGATATAGGTATCCTAGAGGCAAATATCAGAGGGTGTGACTGGGAGATGAATTTTGATATTCAGAGGGAATGACTGCATGCCAGTGTCAATAATATACGTGGAAGGAGACCACTAATGTGTAATGATCAAGTACTTGCACACATAAAAACCAAATGCCCGACGTGAAAAATATCTGAAGAGAAATTTCATATAACGGTTATTCAATAATATGTGAATGTAAGCATGCGTACCTAAGCATTAGATGAGAACAATGCCCTCTAGGGGCTAAGGATGAAAAGTGTCCTAGGGAAGGAAATGGTGTAGGTGACAGGGTCCTGATCTCGTGGCTGAAGACAGATCGAAGAAAGGACACTCCGAGCTCCCGAAAACGAGTTTGGAAGTTTGGCAAAATGGACTATATATAGTTGTAGGGTCCATAATTCCACCTCATTTGTACCTATTGTCTTATTGAGTGGATGAGCGATTGTAGAGGAGATTGGGAGATTCTGGGAGATTGAGGCAGCCGAGTCAGGATCAATGAGCTTCAGGTTGGTTGTCGTATCCTCCTCTTGAGGCCGAAAGGCATGACACGATACGCAAAAGTTCCCTAGGGGGTAGTGAATGCGGTTTTGTACTTATCAATTGGGTGGATTTGAATTTGGTTGTAGCCAGATAAACTGTCCATGAAGGATACAACCTCGTGACCGATGAAATCATCGATAATTTGGTCAATAAAGGGTGTTGGAAAGTTGTCTTTGGGACATGCATGATTGAGATCGTGGAAGTCTGTACAGACATGGATAGTGCCCTATTTTTTGTTGATAGGGACGGGGTTGGAGACCCATGACGTATATGCGATGGGGTATATGAACCTTGCAGCACATAATTTTTCAATTTCGGCCTTGATGGCCACTACTTTGGATGGGTGTAACGGATGTTATTTTTGACGGACAGGTGTGATATCAGGCCAGGTATCGATACGATGTTCGACAATAGAGGGATAAAGGTCGGGCATCTCTATGTAGGACCAGGAAAAGATGTCCCAGTATTCCTAGAAGAGAGATTTGTAGGCGGTGATTTCTTTAGGAGAGCATGCAACGACAATGGTAATTTCCTCTGACTCCAGATTTGATGGAAATATCGATTTTTATGGTGGGGGAAATATTGGCCATATTGCAGGGATAGGGTTTTTGAACCAATCTAGATGCCCTGATGGGAGAAAATATTTGGTTTTGACTACGTAGATGGGGTTTTGGTTAGGAGGCCCAAAGAATTCTTGTGAAGGAAAAAGCACTCTGTGGTGGAGCACATCCCATGGGCAATCGGGTTTAATTCACTCCTCAAGGATGTCTTCATCGCAGTGAAACTGTCGAGAATATAGGGGATTGAAAGGAGTGACTTTGGTGACTGTCATCGTGGGTTTTTTTTTTCTGGTGGTGATGATGTAGATGGGGTATCATAAGGAGGTTGCGATGGTTCACTCGACATAAACCAAATATCGAGATATTGTAGGTTTAAAATGGTAGTCGGGCGTAGAATTTCTGTGGGGAAATGAATTGGAGAATTGGGGGGATTTAGGAGTAAATCCTCATATAAATCATCTAGGAACCATGGGGGATTAGGGAGTGCCTCAGGTTCTGGTGAATAGATATGAACCATATCCAGTGATGGGGTAAGGGTACTCACTGGTTCTGCTGGAGGAGGGGGTGTATGATTTTGAATAAGGGCCAGTTGGTGACGCCTGTATTCAATGATCATAGGACATTGATATGTGAAATGATCAAGTGATTCACATAGAGAGCAAGTACATCTCATACATTTGTTGATTGAGGTTGTGACATAATGGATGTCAGTGACATGTGTTGGGGTGGGTTCTTGATGAAAGCTCTGGCATATAGTTGTTAGCATCTGCCGAAACTGAGGGTAACATTGGACAATGGTGTGTGTAATGGTCATATTCTGAATAGATGGCACATGAAAATTTGGTTTTCAGTCCTTTGCTACTTATGTTCTAGGAGATAGCAATGGTACTGGAGGAAGCGACGAGTGATGGTGGTGCTCAAGGGAGTTGAATGAGATTACATAACTCGGGGAGAGATGGGCACTTGTTGGTGGGGTGTCTGTCTTTCTCACATACCATGCAAGGAGGTTGGACATGTAGGGAAAGTGGAGTCATGGGTTCCTTATTTTTTCATCTGCCCCCAGCTGTAGCAGGGGTGCTAACGAGTGGGGGTGTGGGTGGGATGGTGGGGGTAATTATGGGAATCTGCATCGAGATTCCTTCTATTTGGGGAGGGAGGGATGGTTGAGGGACCATCTCAGGTGGATGTAGATACCATACTAGGATTTCCAACACCATGTTAGGAAGGGTGAGCATTGCAACTACTTTGAAAGCTTGTACACCCGGTGGGGGGTAAAAGAAAGGGATTTGGGTAATGGATTGGGGGACTATTTCCCAAACCGGGATATGGCCTTGGGGGAGGGGAAGATCAGGAATGGGTAGAGCTGAACAAGGTCGAGGAGATTCCCGAGGAAGGAGTTTTGTGAGTAGTGGGACGTCATGGATGAAAGGGGCCTCGGTGGGAGGGAGATTATCTTCAGTTGTCGTTTCTTTGGAGGAGATGACACATACTTATGCGAAAGGATGGATGAGAGGTGGTGCTCTATGGTATGTCCCGAGTAAGGATGGGTCCTTAAAAATTCTGGGGCCCATCTCGATAAGTGGATAGGCATCCAGATTAGTGTGGACTAAAGGGAGGATATTGTCGATGTTGGATGAAGGGTTAGGCTCATAATGTGATACTTGATCAATGGTAATGATCTTTCCATTATGGGGAAACATCATGGTTCA
>ML788206.1:426774-437914 GCA_009831015.1 Picea engelmannii | reverse complement strand
GAGGGTGTGACTGGGAGATGAATTTTGATATTCAGAGGGAATGACTGCATGCCAGTGTCAATAATATACGTGGAAGGAGACCACTAATGTGTAATGATCAAGTACTTGCACACATAAAAACCAAATGCCCGACGTGAAAAATATCTGAAGAGAAATTTCATATAACGGTTATTCAATAATATGTGAATGTAAGCATGCGTACCTAAGCATTAGATGAGAACAATGCCCTCTAGGGGCTAAGGATGAAAAGTGTCCTAGGGAAGGAAATGGTGTAGGTGACAGGGTCCTGATCTCGTGGCTGAAGACAGATCGAAGAAAGGACACTCCGAGCTCCCGAAAACGAGTTTGGAAGTTTGGCAAAATGGACTATATATAGTTGTAGGGTCCATAATTCCACCTCATTTGTACCTATTGTCTTATTGAGTGGATGAGCGATTGTAGAGGAGATTGGGAGATTCTGGGAGATTGAGGCAGCCGAGTCAGGATCAATGAGCTTCAGGTTGGTTGTCGTATCCTCCTCTTGAGGCCGAAAGGCATGACACGATACGCAAAAGTTCCCTAGGGGGTAGTGAATGCGGTTTTGTACTTATCAATTGGGTGGATTTGAATTTGGTTGTAGCCAGATAAACTGTCCATGAAGGATACAACCTCGTGACCGATGAAATCATCGATAATTTGGTCAATAAAGGGTGTTGGAAAGTTGTCTTTGGGACATGCATGATTGAGATCGTGGAAGTCTGTACAGACATGGATAGTGCCCTATTTTTTGTTGATAGGGACGGGGTTGGAGACCCATGACGTATATGCGATGGGGTATATGAACCTTGCAGCACATAATTTTTCAATTTCGGCCTTGATGGCCACTACTTTGGATGGGTGTAACGGATGTTATTTTTGACGGACAGGTGTGATATCAGGCCAGGTATCGATACGATGTTCGACAATAGAGGGATAAAGGTCGGGCATCTCTATGTAGGACCAGGAAAAGATGTCCCAGTATTCCTAGAAGAGAGATTTGTAGGCGGTGATTTCTTTAGGAGAGCATGCAACGACAATGGTAATTTCCTCTGACTCCAGATTTGATGGAAATATCGATTTTTATGGTGGGGGAAATATTGGCCATATTGCAGGGATAGGGTTTTTGAACCAATCTAGATGCCCTGATGGGAGAAAATATTTGGTTTTGACTACGTAGATGGGGTTTTGGTTAGGAGGCCCAAAGAATTCTTGTGAAGGAAAAAGCACTCTGTGGTGGAGCACATCCCATGGGCAATCGGGTTTAATTCACTCCTCAAGGATGTCTTCATCGCAGTGAAACTGTCGAGAATATAGGGGATTGAAAGGAGTGACTTTGGTGACTGTCATCGTGGGTTTTTTTTTTCTGGTGGTGATGATGTAGATGGGGTATCATAAGGAGGTTGCGATGGTTCACTCGACATAAACCAAATATCGAGATATTGTAGGTTTAAAATGGTAGTCGGGCGTAGAATTTCTGTGGGGAAATGAATTGGAGAATTGGGGGGATTTAGGAGTAAATCCTCATATAAATCATCTAGGAACCATGGGGGATTAGGGAGTGCCTCAGGTTCTGGTGAATAGATATGAACCATATCCAGTGATGGGGTAAGGGTACTCACTGGTTCTGCTGGAGGAGGGGGTGTATGATTTTGAATAAGGGCCAGTTGGTGACGCCTGTATTCAATGATCATAGGACATTGATATGTGAAATGATCAAGTGATTCACATAGAGAGCAAGTACATCTCATACATTTGTTGATTGAGGTTGTGACATAATGGATGTCAGTGACATGTGTTGGGGTGGGTTCTTGATGAAAGCTCTGGCATATAGTTGTTAGCATCTGCCGAAACTGAGGGTAACATTGGACAATGGTGTGTGTAATGGTCATATTCTGAATAGATGGCACATGAAAATTTGGTTTTCAGTCCTTTGCTACTTATGTTCTAGGAGATAGCAATGGTACTGGAGGAAGCGACGAGTGATGGTGGTGCTCAAGGGAGTTGAATGAGATTACATAACTCGGGGAGAGATGGGCACTTGTTGGTGGGGTGTCTGTCTTTCTCACATACCATGCAAGGAGGTTGGACATGTAGGGAAAGTGGAGTCATGGGTTCCTTATTTTTTCATCTGCCCCCAGCTGTAGCAGGGGTGCTAACGAGTGGGGGTGTGGGTGGGATGGTGGGGGTAATTATGGGAATCTGCATCGAGATTCCTTCTATTTGGGGAGGGAGGGATGGTTGAGGGACCATCTCAGGTGGATGTAGATACCATACTAGGATTTCCAACACCATGTTAGGAAGGGTGAGCATTGCAACTACTTTGAAAGCTTGTACACCCGGTGGGGGGTAAAAGAAAGGGATTTGGGTAATGGATTGGGGGACTATTTCCCAAACCGGGATATGGCCTTGGGGGAGGGGAAGATCAGGAATGGGTAGAGCTGAACAAGGTCGAGGAGATTCCCGAGGAAGGAGTTTTGTGAGTAGTGGGACGTCATGGATGAAAGGGGCCTCGGTGGGAGGGAGATTATCTTCAGTTGTCGTTTCTTTGGAGGAGATGACACATACTTATGCGAAAGGATGGATGAGAGGTGGTGCTCTATGGTATGTCCCGAGTAAGGATGGGTCCTTAAAAATTCTGGGGCCCATCTCGATAAGTGGATAGGCATCCAGATTAGTGTGGACTAAAGGGAGGATATTGTCGATGTTGGATGAAGGGTTAGGCTCATAATGTGATACTTGATCAATGGTAATGATCTTTCCATTATGGGGAAACATCATGGTTCAAAACATAGAAGAGGAGAATGCCTTCATACCATACATGTATCTACGACCAAACAAAATATTGTAGTCAAGTGAGGCATCGATAACCTCAATGTCAATAAGGATAGTTTTGCCCCCAAGTTCGATGGGGACATTTTGGAAGAGCCCCTCGAGAAATGAGGGTCATCCATCATAAGCCCTTAGAGTAATGGCAGATGGTATTAGCTATGGAGAGCCAAGTTTCTACCAAACAGTTTTGGACATGATGCATGTGGATGCATCTTCGTCAATGATGCAGCGGTGAATGATGCAATGGTGAATGATGCATGTGGTTGCATTCTCATGTATTTACGAGCACGAGAAAGAACAAAGACTAAGCTTGGTATGCCCCCAGCTTGAAAGCTAGTGGCTTGACTCCAGAATGATCATCAAAGACTGGAGACATGGCCCCCAAGCTTCAATTCATTCACCGACTTTGAGGTTATCACAAATTTCTATGCTAGATGGAGAAAAAGGATACAGGTGGATGAAATGAAGGTTAAAAAATGAGGCCTAACGAAAGACTCGACTCGACATCTACGATATCTGGCGAAAGACTCAACTTGAAGGGAGAGGTGATTGTTTCATTTTTTAACGAGCTTGACACAAGAAAATAACTATGCTCAAGGTTCCAGGTTCTATCCCCAGATTGCTGTTTCATTTTTTAACGAGCTTGCTACAGAGAAGAAAACTATACTCAAAGCCTCTGTTTCATTCTTTAATGAGCTTGCCACAGAGAAGAGAAACTATGCTCGTGACATGCCCCCAGCATGAAAGCTAGTGGCCTTTGTTTCATTTTTTAATGAGCTTGCCACAAAGAAGAGAAACTATGCTCGTGACATGCCCCCAGCATGAAAGCTAGTGGCCTTTGTTTCATTTTTTAGTGATCTTGCCACAGAGAAGAGAAACTATGCTCGTGGTTGCTCCTTGATCATGGCTTCCAAGAGGATAATTCTCTGGAAGGATACCATGTCAAAGGAAAAAACTTGGTCATGGCTTCCAAGAGATCTTCACTGGATGGAAGATAATCACTTTGGAAGGAAAAAATGTCGAAGGTCGTGACAGGGATAAGGATATCGAGCTCCAATAACCCTACCGAAGAGATCACCATGACAACTACCGAATCCAAATCATCCGAAGTTTAGGTCATGGGAGACAACGCCACATAATTGACATGCGGCAGGGGTGATACTATCTCCATATAAGAACCACTTAGGGAGGTAACCCAGTCGGGGCTGATGAATGAAAGATGATCAATAGTCACAATTCTTCCATCGTGAGGAAAAGATATCACACGGAAAAGGGTGGATACAAGAGCTTTCATAGCATAGACATAATCTCACCCAAGGAGTAAAGAGAAATCCAAGGGGTCTCGGACTACCATGACATCGATAAAGACAATTTTCCCTCCCAAAGTTACAGGAAACTGAGGGAGGATCCCTAAAGGTTGACTAGTTCTTCTTTTAAAAGCTAACAGATTCTGTGTAACTGGTGCAATCTGCGGACAACCCAAGGCGTACCAAGCAACATAAGACAAAATACTAACGGACGCACCTTCATCTATCAACGTTTGAGGAACGTCCTGACCACAAACCTGTACTGTAATCTGGAAAGGAATGTGGGAGGGAAGACGAGGTCCAGTTAGCGCACCCCAATAAAAAAGGATGGCTTCGTTACTTGGAGGGGGTTCCACAAGAGGAGGAGGAATGCCCCCCGACATGGAAGAGTCTGTATTAATGAGAAAAATGTGGGCAGTATCGGGTTTACTCTCTAGAGGGAGAGTAGAATCGACCAATGGTGGACTTGGATAGACCACTTGGGCACTCTTCAGAGGAAGAGTGAGACTGATTGAGGAAGGGACTAGATCAGTCACTTTGACATTCCTTAATGGAGGAATGGGATCGACCGATGGAAAAACTGGATCAACCACTTTGGCACTCTTCAGAGGAAGAGTGGGACTGACTGAGGAAGGGACTGGATCAATCACTTTGACATTCCTCAATGGAGGAATGGGATCGACCGATGGTGAAATCGGATCGACCACTTTGGCACTCTTTAGAGGAAGAGTGGGACTGACCGAGGAAGGGGCTGGATCAGTCACTTTAGCATTTCTCAATGGAGGATAAGTGTCGCCAGTTTCTATTGTAGGAAAATCTCCCTGCGGACAGGTAGATCACCTCTAGAGCTTGACCCTAACTCTAGACAGAAAAATGCTTATCATGGACATTGAATTCCTTTCAAATATATCTAAACTAACACACAAGAAGGAAGGATGACAGAGGTACCTTTTTATCTACGTTTGTCCCTACACACTCCAAGTTGCGCTCCGATCCTTTGCTCTTCGCTGGACCCTATGGACAAAACAAGATACGACTGCTTCCTACTCTACTGATATTAGCTTGAAAATAGATCTATCACTAAATGATAAGTTCATGTGACCTTAGACACAAACTAGAAAGAAACAGGCCAAGCGTGTCATATTGATGAGAATAACGACAGCAGTACTTACAATCGTAGATGCGAGTGCGACAGCTTCGTCAAGTCCCCTTCGTCTAACCCTTGCCTAAAAGTCCCACAATCTGGATAACAACAGCTTCACTGATCACTCTCCTTTGGATGACTGTGAATTTCCTCCAAGATCATAAGTTTCATGTGTTCAATTCTTCCCCATTTCCAATCAGCTCTAGCACCACTTATGAGATCATAATTTTGGTGTAATTCTCACTTTTCCATCTCTTCCTTTCACCATTAGAAAGCTTGCTTATATAGCCCTGGAGAGGCTCAACAATCTTGAGATATTCTTGGGGAAGGTGAGCATTTTCCTCCTTCAGTTGAGGATCTGCCCTAGGATCATGGCTGGACTAGGGATTCGAATCCAACTGCCTTCCAAGAATGAAAAGATGCTTCCCCCATTCATCTGAACAGCTTAACAACCACCCAGAATAGGTAGCGCTCCCTCAAAAGGGCCACCAGAGCGCTGTAGCGCTCCCTGGTAAGCTTTAGGGGGCGCCAACGCTCTCAAAATCTATAATGCTCCCTCAAAAGGGCCAGGGGAGTGTTATAATGCTCCCTAACAATGTAAGGGGGAGCGCCGGCGCTGCGAGATAGTGTAAGGGGGAGCGCTCCCCTCCAAAAACTCAGTTTTTGAAGTGCTTTCATATGGAAAAAGGTTTGTAAGCCTGTTGACTCATTTCTCCTCTTCCAAATCAAATGTTTGAGGTGTTTCAAGTGTCCTTCTCATGTCGTTATAGGCACGACATAGGCATCATGGCAGCATGCTTTGTTTGATGTTTGCGACACTTGTGAGCAACATGCGACACTTGCGACCTTGTGAGCAAAATGCGACACTTGCGACCTTTGATAATGATGACACTTGTGACACTATCAAAGTGAGTAATTTCGATGTGTAACAATGACTTCCATCATCACTTCTTATTTTGAAAATTTATATCAATGATAATTGAAATTATTTACAAAAGTATATTACCCATATATCCAAAAACTAGTGTGTTGTTCAAAATTTCAGAAGTCAATTGTTCTCAACAATTAATAAATAAAAACTTAAAATCCATATTTTCCACTCTGGGAGGTAGTCTTTCCCTTGTTGTTGCTGTCACCTTTTGACCTCTTTGAATTTTCCTTAGGCTGTGTGGAGCCTTTAGGCCTAATCTCACTGATCACATGAGAGAAATAATCTCTCAAATGCATGCGGGAGGACACGGATTTATCAGAGTTATTTGAGGGTGAGGAAGGGGAAGCAGTGGATTTTCCTTTGTCAGGAGCATGGTGGGCCTCTGTTTTCAACCTTTTTCTTGCATGGGAAGACTGAAGTGGTGAGTGGATAGGGGAAGCTTGGAAAATTTGATTAATAGGTGGGGGAGCAGGTAAAGACAATTTAGTCCAACCACGATGTTGGGAGACTGTCGGGTGGAAAATATCTTTCCATCCGTCATTTTTGGGGACTTCAGTTTGCAGTGAGACATGAGGTGGAACTGGGATACCAGGGACTTGTGGGGCTTGGACCACTCCTTTCCCAATCTAGTTAAAAAATCCAGCTTGAAATATCTCACTCAACTCTTGCGAGTCTGCATCAAAGTGTATAGAGAATCTTGGCCTTCTAGGGCCCCTGTTCCAATTTCCCCTTCCTCAGTTACCCCTTCCATGGATACCTCTGCTTACAAATATCATTCCTATATGCATAATTGATTATCAAATATTTTTTTTAACAACCATACATGACAACTCTTTTAAATATGAAATAAAATTTGGGTCAGCAACATATCAGACTCATGCAATCCAATCCATACAAATTGTTTAATAGTTTTAAATGAGCAGGGGGTGAACAAGGGTTATGGGATATGTGAGGGGTCGTATTGAGCTAAACATGTTAAAATGAGGGGGAAAAGATCATGATTATTTCTCACAGACATCAAACAATCAACTATATCATAAACCAAAAGAATATATCACTGTAATTCATCCATGTGATCCTTTAATTGTCATAATACAGAACTTATATTCACTATAATTAAGTTTTAGGAACAAGGAGTGGATAGTGAATATGGGAAGGCGAGGGGAATCGTAATCTGTGAAAAGTGAAATAAAGGTAGGGAAAAAAATGGATATTGTTCAAAAAACCAACTAAGTAATCCATAAAAATAGTTATGTATTCAATACAACTATTCTAACACCAATTAAAGAATTACGGTGACCAATTAAAAAATTATTGCGTGTTAAAACTTTTCCACTGTCCCACATTCAATTTCTTTAAAACTTTCAATTAACACAGTGTATAATCATACTCGGTATCGTCATGAATTTCACCCATATTGCTTTAAAATAATTCTATTTCTTTTCATTTCCTTCCATTTTATATTTAAAATAAAATCTAAGGAACACACAGTCATAATGCTTCAACTCTGTTCAGTATAAAAAAAAACATCAACGACTGCCCATAATTTAGTTTCTCAAATCAAACATAGAAACAAGTCTTTCCTGAGTTGAACAAACTCTTTTAAAAACATTCCTGATTCCATTCCTTTGACAAATTTAACAATTAAATTTGCAATGAAACCATACTACCAAAACCCCATCCTCATCTCTGATGGTGCAATAAAATAAAATGATGCATGATGTCTATAAATCATACACAGTAGACATCCAGGTCATAGTCATCAACTCTTCAAATTGCAAAAATCTCGATCGGGACAAATTAAACACAAAAAAAACACCAACTTCCATTTATACCACGTTGTAGGAACACGCATAACGTAAAGAGGCATCTCTGTGACTGTACATATACAATTACTCCCAATTGATCTTTTATAACAATGTTGAGTTATCGATTCTATTGTCATGACAAAAGGAGGCAGTGATTGTATGTCCATTATCATTTCCAATTACAACTCTCCAATCAGCCCAATCAAATAGAGACGAGCCAACAATCAAATCCACTTTCAATACTACTCAACCAACTTATGACAGTCAACAATATGCCCGACAGGCTGCAACTGGTTTAGTTTATCAAAATCAAGCTCTGTTACTAATGAACAAAATAATTAAGGACTCGCTCGGTGGAACCAAACACAGGGAGACTAGAGGTCAACCATATTGATAGTAGGTGAGAACCTTTGAGACAAGAATGGTGGAACCACAAACCTTATAACCCTTAGCTTGTAATATAGGGTGATAGTTTGACACCAGGTAGGGGAGACCATGATGCAGAGGAGCAGAGGTTTCTTACTGGCTAGTAACCAACACCAAGAACATGCAGAGGAATAACCCTTATTTTTTTCCCCAATAGTCGAATAATGTTGATATAAATGCAGATCCTAGGTACTACCAACAACCCTAAATCATGCTTCTTGGCATAATAGCCACCTCATAACCAACCTCGCAGATACCAAAAACAAAAAATGAGCCCACGACCAGGTGAAAAAGATATGGAGTGACCAAAAGGTGGTTCAAAACATATATAGCAACCACATAGCAGAAAATACAACCAGGTGTGGTTACCATATCTGTGAGGAGACGACCAACAATGATAAACAGAGTGAAACCCTCCAACAAAAACCCATAAAGACAACAAGGAGCCATCATGGTTTCCACCACATAGAACATCCAATGAAATCGTAAATTCAACCATCAATTTTTCCATTTGCAATGAATAACAAACACATTCATTCCAGAGAAAACACTACGCGTTTACACAGTTTACAACCTCAAGAGAACATAGACCAACACATTACCGAGCCAACATTCATTTAATACATAGAGCGAATTCATGGATGGGCGAAAAGAACCATTGTTGGCCCTTGAGCAAGTTTTGAGGATCCTTGGTCATGTTTGACCTATTTTTGGGACTTCAGCAGGCTGTTGAAGGCAGAGCGCAAGACAAAGCAGAGATCACGGGATCTCGACCCCCTTTTAGGTCTTTTTTGGATTTGGGATTATGTAACGGGTATGGGGATGTTGGCCCATGGGGTTACCCATGTTTAGGCCTAATTTTGTAATGTATAAATAGATGCTAGGCGATGTAGTGAGTATGAATGGATAAGTGTGAATGACAAGTCAACCGTAAGTGGTTTTGAGTGCAAGTAATAGTTGTAAGTTCTTTTTTTATGTTCGCAAGGCTGAGTGAAAGTGGTTGTAAGGGACTGTATGTAGGCTTTGTGTTGTAACCTAGCTTGGGGAAGGAGGATCTAAAGAAGAGTGCGTATATCTTCTGTCCTCTAGGAAGTTGATCTGAAGGCTTTGTGCATGTAAGAAGATTGAAGAAAACTAATAAAGAATATGAAGAGTTGGTGGATGTAGCCCCAGGGTGGGGGTGAACCACGTACATACTATGTTGTGAATTCTTTGTGCGATGTGTTGATGTGTTTATGTATTTAGTTGCTTAGTGCTTTGATATAAATGAATGATAGGTAGATATGTTGTTTCTTTGTGCTTAATAGTGAGAGTAAATGTTGTATCTGACCTGTGTGAATGTGATTAGTTCTTGAATCTCCTAGATTTGATCCGTTTCATCATGCTAAGTGCTACTAGATGCTAGATCTGGTTGAATATTGCGATGCTCTGTAATTAGGGTTTTACCTATGAAGTAGATACTGGTTAAACAATGATGAACTATATAACTAATTGTTCTGCTAAGGTGTTACAATCACAGATTTGTGTCCCAGCTAAGGTTGCAGACACTAGAGTCCTGCAACCACCCCTACTTCTACCTTGGGTGAGACTTCATCTACTTCTGTTAAGAACCAAATATCAATATAGCATAGAAAAACCTCAGAATAAGTACTCAATGCCTTGAAAAAGAGAGAATTTCAGATAATAAGCCTCTTCAAGGGGGAAACCTCCTTCTACCCCACATAAATGTTCAAGTACAATATGATTCCAAATGAAAATGTCTCCTTGGTATATATAGGAGACTAGGAGGTATAATTAGAAATAATGGAATAAAGCCGACATAAATAAAATAACATTACTAATGTAATATGCCCCAATTAAAGGGTAATGAGCCAATATTAGGGCTTAACATGCCCCTCCCATTGAGACAAGTGTTGTCTGCAACGCTTGAGTAAATCTGGATGCTTTTGTATAAAAGACTCATCTTCCTAAGTGGAATCTTCAGCTGGTAGTTTCCTCCATTTAATGAGATACTCTGAAATGGATATATTCCTCAACTGGAGAATTCTTGTGTTAGTGATGGCTTCAGGCTCCAATATGATTCATTCTTCCTTGTCAAGTTCTAGCAATATAGTTTGAACTGTGATCTTATCATCTATAACCTTCTTTAAGCATGAAAGATGGAAAACTAGGTGTACTTGTGAAGATGCAGACAACTCCAATTTGTATGCCATAGTACCAATCTTTTGCAACACCTTATAAGGGCCATGGTACTTTGGTGATAATTTAGTATCCTTCTTGGATTTCTTGAGGGACATCTTTTTGTATGGTTGTATTCTTAAAAACACCCAATCAACTACTTCAAAACTTCTTTCACTACGATGTTTATCTGCTCATTTTTTCATGTGATTATGTGCCATGGTCAAGTTGTCCTTTAAGATTTGGAGAACTTGTTATTGATTCTCGATGTGATCTTCCACTGCTTGAACCTTAGATTTTTCTTTTAGAGAAGAAGTGATGGAAGGAGGGTGGTATCTATAGAGTGACATAAATGGTGTCATTTTTGTTGCAGTATGAAAGGAAGTGTTATACCACCATTCTGCCAAGGGTAACCATTTGAACCATTGCATTTGTTTATCAGAGACAAAGAAACAAAGGTATCCTTCCAGAAATTTGTTCACTATCTTGGTTTGTCCAT
>ML788206.1:398450-408780 GCA_009831015.1 Picea engelmannii | reverse complement strand
AGATGGAGTGAGAAGACTGTCTGTTATTGAACAAGAAATCTTACATACCAATACATTACCAGAGAACTAGAGTCTATGCTAGAACTTTACAATCGGGAGCTTCGCTCTACCATCGATACCTTCAAAAATACCAAAACTGAGTATATATACTTGGGTGGATTTTCCCAACAGAGGCGCACTCACCCTCCAAGGTGTAGCGTCTCTTCAATCAATCTTTGGGTGGAAGTCCTTCGTCAGACATCTCCTTAACTTCGCATGGCCTCTGTAGGGGAGGAGTAGCTGGGCTAGTAAATGCTGAGCTAGCGTGTGCAAGCCTCCTCCGACTGGTCGAGAACTCGGCATGGCTTCTCTGAAAAGAAATGGGTACACAGGACTCTCTCAAGCAGTCTGCTTTCCAGGACCTACATTCTTCACATTTAATGAATGATGAGAGGCTTCAACTACCCTTTCTCACCTTCATTTACTCCAAGCGAAGACCAGGACCGAGGTCAGATCAAATGGCACTTGGAGGTCACGACGATTCCTTCTGTGAATCATGCATGACGTCTTCGACCCTTCCTGAATAGCTTTTTCTTTCACAAGTGACCATGGGCTGTGACCGCGTGCTTATCCCCAAGGCGCTTTCGGCGTTCATGAACGGAAGGGGTTAATCCTTTCTTCTTGAAATTGCGATGAGCGAAACGCCAAGACGGCTTAATCTGGCGCCTAGCGCCCTCTGGATCTGACGGTTCCGAATTCTCCTGAAAATACTGTGGGCCCCAGGCCCTGGACGCTCTTCGTCATTTCGTGCATCGGGGAAAGATGGAGCTGCTTCTTGTGTTTCAAAGTTGCGATGGGAGAAAAGGCGAGGAGCTTAATCACACGCGCCAGGTGTCTCTTGTGGATGAACGGCTGAGACTGTTCCTTGATATGGTGGGCCCGTCATTAAACGTGCTTTTCATTTCACGATTCGCGAGTCGGAGACCCTTGGTTCCTCTTCTTCAACTCCCGCTTCCCGAGACGGCGATATGGGCAGGGCTCCCTTTCTGGTCAACGTCCTCCATATGTAACCATTGGCCAGGGCCCAAGTACTAGCGCCTCTCGCTACTCGTGACCTCACGAGTGGAGTATCAGACTTTGGAGTTTTCCCTTCGCGAAGTCCCGAGATGAGATGGTCAACGCCAGTTGACCTACTTCGGACACTTTTTGTAACTCAGAATCTCGCGCAACCAAAGGGATATGGTCCACCCTTCGAACTTATGAACTCCGAGCTCGAGAAATAACACTGCGCTTGAACTGCTTGCGATCAATGGCCCTTGTAACTTTGTGAATGCCTCCCAAAGGATTCCGACCGTTGAATTCCTTAAAACTTTAAGCACTATACTTGATGAGACTTGGTTAATCTGCAATTTCCCATCAATTGCTCTTCTACTCTTTCGCTGAATCCTTTCCACTGAAGAATGAAATGCCCACTCGCTTGATTTTAAGTCCGAGAAGGACTTCTTCTGTGTGCTGTGCTTGGGCACTTCTCGTGCAACCTGCAAACCCGGATATTCCTATGCTGAATACAAGTAATGTTGCTAACATTAGGCTCCATGGGGGATAGAGTCATCCCTGTGATGCTCTAAGGACTCATTTTTTAGTTCCAGTGCCTTGCTATTGGGCTATGGAGTCATTTACTAAGCCGAAACAATAAAAGTAAAAGCAGAGAACAGAAAGGAAAATATTTACAAAACATGGGAGCCACTGAAGGCTCAGACAAAACATTTTTTAAGAAAATGCCCATTTACTGGGCTGCTGAAAATTTATTCGCCTTCCAAATATTGTAGCCAATATGTGTTATTTGAGAAGACTTCAGAGATTTTGAAAGGCCTGATCCACAGGGCTTCAAATTTTCTGTGTTTTCCCTTATCTTGCTTAGGAGCGTCCCATTTCAATATCAGGTCTCCTATTTGGAACTCCTCCTTGTTGGTTTTCTTATCAAAAACCTGCTTGATCCTCTGTTGATGGTCTTGAACTCTGATCATCACCTGCTCTCTGACCTACTGGACTTCTACGAGTTGATGAATCCTTCTGACCATGTCATTAGGCTCTTCGCAATAATCCTGGAAGAATTTTGCTACGGGAATGGCCAGCTGAGAAGGGAAGACAACTTCTGCTCTGTATACCAACTGGAAAGGGGAGGTGCCTATAGATCTCTTTGTAGTCACCCAATCATCCCATAGAGCGAATTTCAGTTTTGAATTCCAAGCCTTTTTGTTGTCCTCCAATAATCTTTTGATGATCCTTATGAGACTTTTATTGGAGGATTCTGCTAAACCATTTCCCTGGGGATAGTACGCAGTGGAGTGAATCAACTTGATTGCAAATTTCTCACATAACTTAACCAGCGGTTCAGCCTTGAATGAGGTTGTATTATCTGTAACGATCTTCCTTGGGCAACCGAATCTTGTGATGAGGTCTTCCAGGAATCCAATGATTACCTTGTGGGAAGCACTCCTGGTGGGGATGGCTTCGATCCACTTAGTAAAGAAATTCGTGGAAGTCAGTATCCATCTGTGCTGCCCACTGGAAGCAGGGTGTATTTCTCCAATAAAATCTAGGCCCCATTGCAGGAAAGGTCCCGAAACCACTACAGGCTGTAAAGGCAGAGACTTGAGTTGCTGCTTTCCTGAAAATCTTTGGCATGTGATACAGGATCTAACTCCTCTATGGACATCAGCGAACAAGGTGGGCCAGTAGTACCCAACTCTGAGAATTTTGTGAGCTGTAGTCTTCCAGGAATGGTGCCCTCCACATAGGCCACTGTGAAATTCAACCATGATGCTGTCAGCCTTTTGTGGATCCATGCATTTTAAAATAACTCCCATGGGGTCTTTCAAGTATAAAATCTGATCGATAAGGCAGTACCTGACTGCCTTGAGCTTCAAAGCTCTTGCTTTGTTTCTTTGCAGGCCATCTGGGGGCCACAAATATTGCAGAAAATATATGACATCCTTATACCAAGGACATCGATCCAATGCGGGCTCTCTTTGAGGGTCTATTTCAGACAACTGACCCTGCTGAATTCCTGAGCATTCATTCATGAAACTTACCCCCAAAGCTTGGCAATTGGCTTCAGCCAACAACTTGGCCAAGACTTGACCTTTGATCAATTTGGTAGGCCTTATTTCCAAGTCAAACTCCAGGATCTTGGCTATCCATTTACTTCTCCTCCCATCTATGTCGCGTTGTACCAGGATGTCCTTCACAGAGGTCGAAGGAACATAAGCAGTCACCTTTGAGTGCAAGACATAGACTCTGAAAGCCTTGAGAGATTTCACTAAAGCATAGGCCTATTTCTCCATGATTTCATACCTAACCTCTGCATCTCTTAATTCCCTGCTGAAAAAGGTGATAGGCTGCTCTCGCCCTTCCTCATTTTTCTACAGCAAGACCGCTGCTATTGTATCAAAAGAAGCGAAAGAGAAGATTAGGAAATATTTGGAATAGTCGGGACTGATCAGCACAGGTGCCTCAGTCAATGCTCTTTTTATTTGGTCAAAATATTCCCTGGGCTCAATGGTCCATTTCACTTCCCTTCCCTTCTTGAGCATGGCTGTGATGTGCTTCACCAGCTCAGCGAAATTCAAAATGAATCTCCTCAGAAAATTAATCTTCCCCAAAAAGCCCTGAATTTCCTTCTTTGATCTGGGAAGCAACAGGGTCCGAATTTCCTTCACTCTGCTAGGATCAATCCTCACTCCTTCTACTGATACTATATGGCCTAGTAACTTCCCCTCCTCCATAGAAAATAAAGACTTCTTGGGGTTTAGAGAAAGGATGAACCTTCGACATTTTGAGAAAACTTTTCTCAGGTGACAACAATGCTCTTTATCCGACCTCGAGAAGACTGTTATGTCGTCCAGATATATCACCACAAACTTGTCTTTCTCCCCGACGAAGGCTATGTCCATGGCTCGCTGAAACGTCACTCCTGCATTCATCAGTCCGAATGGCATTTTGGCATACATGAATGTGCCCCAAGGAGTGGTGAAGGCCATTTTTTCTCTATCCTCGGGCATGACTGATATCTGATTATAACCAGAAAAACCATCGATCATGGAGATCCTAGACGCACCGGTTACCCTCTGCAATATGTGTTCCATGTTGGGTAGGGGTTAATTGTCTTTCTTTGAGCTCCTGTTCAGGTTCCTGAAGTCGACACAAAGCCTGATCTCTCCGCTTTTCTTCCTTACCGGGACCAAATTGGCCACCCATTCGGAATATCTCAGGGGGACGATGATTTGGGCCTCCAACAACTTCTTTACTTCTTTCTCCATGATAGACAACAACATGGGATTTATTTGTCTTAGCTTCTGCCTAAATGGCTTAGCCTCTTCCTTCAGTGGGATCTTGTGTTCAATGACAGACGTGTCATACATCTTGAGGTCTTCGTAGGTCCATGCAAACACATCAACAAACTCTCTTAGCAACTCAGTATATTCGACCTTCTGTTCTGTGGTCAAACTACTTGACAGCTTGACAAACTTAGGCTCCTCCGGTGTGCCAATGTTTCACTCGGCTGTATCAGCATCTTCATCCGAAACCCTACCCTTTACTCCCACATCATTCCCAACAAACAATATTTCTAAAGGAATAAGTCCCCTCGGAATGTGATTGCTAGGTAGCTGAATAATCTGGTGGTTAGAAATTTTATTCAAAAACACCTCAGGCTGAGGGTCACATTCTGTGTCAGGATCCTGATCAATGTGCAACACAGAAAATTCATCAACAGATTGGAGAAATTTCTTGATTACCAGATCATCTTCGAATACCTTCCAATGCTTGACATTGTTTGGTACAGAGGGCCTATATTTTATTTCAACATCAGAGTTGACCATAGGCGACAGAGGAACTTTGAGAAAACTGGCTGAGACAGCTAAAGAATCGGCCACGACATTGTCCTCCCTTGGAATAAAAGAGATATTGAAGGCTGAGAAGAAGTTGTCAATTAGGTCCCATGCTTCATTCCTGTAATTTCTGAGTCGAGTGTGCTTAGTCTGATAGGCGCTTCTGATCTGTTGGACCACCAACTCTGCATCTCCGAACAATGCTATCTCCTGAATTCCCATTTCCCTTGCAGCTCTTAATCCTAGAACAAGGGATTCATACTCTGCCACATTATTGGTGGTTTCAAATTCTAATTTGTATGATAGAGATACAGTTTCCTGGGCAGGTGACACAAAAAACACCCCATCACCAGCGCCTTCCCTGGAACAGGCTCCATCAAAAGACATTTCCCAAACGGGGGTGATGGAGGGAGGAAGTTCATGAGGAGTGGTGGGATTCTTTCTGAGTTCAAGAGGAGGCTCGGGGGAATGAGTGAGTTGCAGTAAACTGGAACCTAAATCAATGTCCAAGGCGAAAATGGGATGGTTGGTAGGATTGGCTTCATCACTGATTATATAGGCCAGTTGGGCTTCTCTATATAGCCTCCTATGTTCTCCTCCGAACACTGGGATAGTAGCATATGTGAGGTCCATCTGCAAGGTTCCCCCCAGTCTTTTTATCCAAGATCATGATAACAACATACCAAACTTGGGGGGGACATCAGCCACTACAATATCCATGACCGCACTTTTCATGGGCAACTGAAACAAGGTCACGACCGGGTCTTTGATAACTCCGAGACATTGAACTTTCCTGGAGTTGAAGGAATAGAGGTCATGATAGGCTTGGGTGACTTCCAATCCTAGTTATTCCATGACAGTTTTGGGCATGAGGTTATGAGAAGCCCCGAAATCCATCAAGCAGTTGTGCAGTACCTTGTCATGTATGTTCAAGGAAGTGTAGAAGGGAGGGGATGAGTCATTCCTGTCTTCTACCATAGGAACTAAAATAACTGCAGGATTTTCATCTTGCAAATTGATGGAGTCTATGGGAAGGCTTGAGACCTCAGACTGTAATAGCTCAGAGAAGCATTTTTTGAATTCTTCGTGTTTAATTAGCTCAGTCAGGGGCACAGGGATTCTAATCTTTTGAATTTCATGCTCGAAATTAAAAGAATATGTAAGCTTGGGAATTTCTTTTATTTCGGGAACATGACTCTTGACAATGGGAGAGAGAGGTTGAGCCTTCTTACCTCTGTTGCTGTCTGCTACCTCATTAGCAGGCCTCTCTGTTCTAGTGGACTGCTCAGGAACCTCAGGCGCTACTGTCCTTTTCTTGGAACACAGATCATATCTGCCTTGGTTGACACTAACCTTGTCTCCCTTGCTCAATTCATATAGATGTCTGTCCATGAGAGACTCCTCGTAGGCTGATTGAGTGAGATGAGGAAAATGAGGGGTGTCTCCGAAGAAATGGATTTCAGGATCAAACTCACCTGTTTCCCGTTCTACCCCCTCAACCACAAAATTGTTTTGGAAAGGGGCCTAAATTTTCTGGTCTTCTCTATCTCTTCCCCTCTCCCTTTGCATGGTCGGGGAAGTGATATTGTTTGGCCTCTTGAAACCTCCTTTGTTTTCAGTGATCTAAGGGCCCTTGTATGCTTGTCTCCCTTCCACCTTCATTCGCTCCATCTCTACTGACAGAGACTTTACCATCTTGGTCAGTTCATCCACTTGAGGGTGGGGCACCGATGATCTAGAAGTCGAGGTTTCTGACCTTCCCTTTCTTCTATCTGTGTCAGCCTTGTTCCTCAGTCTGTTAGCTACTAACACATTGGATTTCACCTCTATGGCCGCATCTTGCATTTGGGCTAAGGAGGTGGCTCTTATTTCTCTCAACAAAAGACAGAAATCAGGGTCAAACGCACTAGCATAAGAAATTTTGGCCGAGGCTTATGAAGGCTTTACTTCGACGGGGATCTTGTTATACATCTTATTGAATCTTTTGGAGAAGTCAGAGACAGATTCTCCATCCATCTTCCTCAGAGATCCGAACTCTGTCATGTAATACATGAAATCTTTCCTATCTCCCCACTGCCTCAGGAAAACACTGTCTAGAGCTTCAATCCCATCAATAGATCCTGGAGCCAATCCTCTAAACCACTTCCTCACCTCGCCATCCAGGCTATGGACAAAGACTCTCATCCAAACATCTTCATTCTCAATGTTGAGGTTGTCTGCGTAATTGTAGAAAGCAGCCAGGTTCTCTTCCACAGTTATGTCTCCCTCCCCAGTAAACTTGGGCATATACTTCAAGTAGTCTCTAGCAGGGAGAGGATTCATAGGATGGGGTAGGATTAAGGGAGCATATCTGGCAGCGACTATGGTGTCCATTATATTCAGAGGGGGATTAGCACCAACCATAGCGATATTAGGTGAAGGAGAGCTTGGAGGAGAAGGAGTTCGTGAAGGGGCTACCGGGAATGAGTCTCGAAGTGGAGTGGGAAACAAGAGGGGATTTAAGGAGAAGGCTAACGGGCTCAAGTCGGTGGGTGCTTCTTTTTGCATAGGAGTAGTAAAGATAGGAGTGGGGAGATCCTCTGTGGTCCTGGGTCTATGCCAGGGTACAACTTCAGAGGAGAGGGGAGTGACAAGGATTTCTCCCTCCAATCCTAGACCAGAAGGGGAAAACTCAGTAGGAACACTCCCAAAATTCAGGAAACGGGACACCTCGGAAGGAGGATGGTCAAGAATCTGAGGAGGAGAAAATGGAGTTCTTACAAAAGGAAATGGCGAATTACCTGGTTCAGCGGTGGAATATTTCTCTTCAGGGGCCTTTCCTTTTCTGAGAACCACCTCCGGATCAGTTTCAGGTGTAGCTAGAGGCAGCTGTGGATGAGACCGCGTGTGTCTGCCTCTGAATGCCACAATTAATAGGGCAGGTTCTCCCCCAGTGGAGTAGTCACAAGGGATTTTCCAGGTGCACAGCAACAATCTTGATAATTCTGATATCTGATGCACCTTCAGAATCAGTTGATCGTTGTCTTTCAATCCCGAGGAAAATATTCAACTTCGTCCCCGACAACGGCGCCAGAAATGTTAGCGTCGAAAGTCACCCCTGGATTGCAGCAGGAGCAGAGCCCAACGACCATCAGTTTATGTCACGATTTGTTTAATGGGATGATCAAATGGAGGTTAACTCAAGATGATGCGGCTCTATCTCATAAACTAGGCTGGGTATGTATGGGCAAACAAGGTCTTAGATAAAGTTCAGACAGTAAGTTGTAGTAAGGGTGAGTAGGGGGAAGAATTATATCAGAAAGATGTAAGGATCTGTCACAAACATCAAGTCTCTAACAGACCATAGAGGAAAGCATATAAACGCAAGATCTTCTTACATTGAAACGTAGAAAACCAGAGAAAACAATAACGCCACAATAAAACCTTTATCATAACATAATTGCCATAATTCGTTCGAATCAGTCGACAATGAACTCTCTTAGCATAAGATGAAAACCAGATGGAGTGAGAAGACTGTCTGTTATTGAACAAGAAATCTTACATACCAATACATTACCGGAGAACTAGAGTCTATGCTAGAACTTTACAATCGGGAGCTTCACTCTACCATCTATACCTTCAAAAATACCAAAACTGAGTATATATACTTGGGTGGATTTTCCCAACAGAGGCATGCGCTCCCTCCAAGGAGTAGCGTCTCTTCAATCAATCTTCGGGCGGAAGTCCTTCATCAGACGTCTCCTTAACTTCGCATGGCCTATGCAGGGGAGGAGTAGTTGGGCCAGTAAATGCTGAGCTAGCGTGTGCAGGCCTCCTCTGGCTGGTCGAGAACTCGGCATGGATTCTCTGAAAAGAAATGGGTACACAGGACTCTCTCGAGCAATCCTCTTTCCAGGCCCTACATTCTTCACATTTAATGAATGATGAGAGGCTTCAACCACCCTTTCTTGCCTTCATTTACTCCAAGCAAAAACCAGGACCGAGGTTAGATCAAATGGCACTTGGAGGTCACGGCAATTCCTTCTGTGAATCATGCATGACGTCTTCGGCCCTTCCTAAACAACTTTTTCTTTCATAAGTGACCATGGGCTGTGAATGCGTGCTTATCCCCAAGGCGCTTTCAGCGTTCACGAATGGAAGGGATTAATCCTTTCTTCTTGAAATTGCGATGAGAGAAACGTCGAGACGGCTTAATTTGGTGCCTCGCGCCCTCTGGATCTGACGGTTTCAAATTATCCTGAAATTACTGTGGGCCCCAGTCCCTGGACACTCTTTTTCATTTCGTGCATCGGGGAAAGATGGAGTTGCTTCTTGCATTTCAAAGTTGCGATGGGCGAAAAGGCGAGGATCTTAATCGCGCGTGCCAGGTGTCTCTTGTGGATGAACGACTGAGACTGTTCCTTGATATGGTGGGCTCGTCATTAAATGTGATTTTCATTTCGCGATTCGCAAGTCGGAGACCCTTGGTTCCTCTTCTTCAACTCCGACTTCCCGAGACGACGATATGGGTAGGGCTCCCTTTCTAGTCAGCGTCCTCCATATGTAACCATTAGCTAGGGCCCAAGTACTAGCACCTCTCGTTACTCGTGAGCTCGCGAGTGGAGTATCAGACTTTGGCATTCTCCCTTCACAAAGTCCCGAGACACGATGGTCAGCGCCGGTTGACCTTCCTCGAACACTTTTCGTAACTCGAAATCTCACGCAACCAAAGGGATATGGTCCACCCTTAGAACTTACAGACTCCGAGCTCGAGAAATAACACTGCGCTTGAGCTGCTTGCGATCAACGACCCTCATAACTTCGTGAATGCCTCCCGAAGGATTCCGACCGTTGAATTCCTTAAAACTTTAGGCACTATACTTGACGAGACTCGGTTAATCTGCAATTGCCCATCAATCGCTGTTCTGCTCTTTCGCTGAATCCTTTCCGCTGAAGAATGAAATGCCCGCTCACTTGATTTTAAGTCCAAAAAGGACTTCTTCTGTGTGCTGCGCTTGGGCGCTTCTCGTGCAACCTGCAGACCCAGATATCCCTACGCCAAAGAAAAGTAATGTTGCTAACACATGGGTTAGTTCCATGCATCCAAGATTTATTTTATATCATAACCTTGCGTGATCTAACTTAGAACCATGAAAACCTACAGGAAACAGTGTCAGAACCTACAATAAACAATGTCAGACTCTGCAGTACAGAGTTATACCATCACATCAAAATCCAAGCCATGTGCATTGCCTTTTTCCCAAGGCTTTACAACAGACACGCAGATTGTTTCACAATTGAGTGCGTGTGTATGCGACCTATTCAAGTTCAGAATGCGTGGACACATGACTATCACCACTATTACTTGCATGTGCCTTAGTAAATGGCACATTTGAACTTCCCTTCAATCTTTCATTCTAATCTGGATGCTCTGTCTTCTTCACCTACTTCTGTAGATGACCCTTATCTTCAGAACTTGA
>ML788206.1:377396-387408 GCA_009831015.1 Picea engelmannii | reverse complement strand
GTCAATCCAGTTGATCAAGTGGTCAATCTGGTCACGTCCTTAATTGAACCAGTTGACAAAGTGGTCAATCCGATCCCATCCTCGGTCAATCCCACTCTCCCTTTACACAGTGTTAACAAAGTGGTTGATCCGATCCCATCGTCGGTCGATCCTACTCTCCTGTTAGAGAGTGAAACCCAAGTCGTCGATCCTTTTCCAAGCGTCGATCCCATTCTCCCCTTGGAGAATGCAACCCAAGTGTTCGATCCGATCTCCTCATCGGATGATCCTACTCTCCCGCTAGAGAGTAAACCCAATACTGCCCATGTTTTTCTCATTGATACAGAATCTTCCGTGCCAAGGGGTATTCCTCCTTCTCCCGTAGGACCCCCTCCAAGTAATGAGACCATCCATTTTGATTGGGGTGTGCTAATTGGACCTCGTCTTCCCTCTCACATTCCTTTCCAGATTACAGTAGAGGTTTGTGGTCGAGACGTTCCTCAGACACTGATAGATGAAGGTGCATCCATTAGTATTTTGTCCAGTTTTGCTTAGCAAGCTTTGGGTTGTCCTCCACTTGCACCGGTTATGCAGAATCTGTTAGCTTTTAATAGAATAACTAATCAACCTTTAGGGACCCTTCCTCAGTTTCCTATAACTTTGGGAGGGAAAACTGTCTTTATTGATGTCATGGTAGTCCAAGACCCCTTGGATTTTTCTTTACTCCTTGGGAGAAATTATGTCTATGCCATGAAAGCTATTGTGTCTACTCTTTTTCGTGTGATATCTTTCCCTCACGATGGGCGAGTTGTGACTGTTGATCAACTTTCATTCATTGACCCCAACTGGATTTCCTCCCTAAATGGTTCTTATATGCAGATGGTATCACCCCCACCACAGGTCAATTTTGTGGCATTGTCGCCATGGCTTCAACTTCTAATGACTTAGATCTAGTAGTTGACATGGTGATCTCTTCGATAGGGTTGTTAGAGTCTGATCTTTTTACTCCTGTCACAACCCTCGACATGGTGTCCTTCTAGAGTGTGTTTCTTCTTTCCAGCGAAGATCTCTTGGAAGCCATGACCGATTTTTGTCCCTTGACATGGTATCCTTCCGGAGCATTGTCCTCTTGGTATCCATGATCAAGAAGACTCTGAGGATAGTTTTTTGCATCTCTGAGGCAACCTCGTTAAAAATGAAACAAAGGTCTTTGAGCATAGTTTTCTAATTTCAAGCTCGTTAAAAAATGAAACCACTTACAAGGATAGTTTTTCATCTCTGTGGAAACCTCATTAAAAAATGAAACAAAGGTTACGAGCATAGTTCTTGTTTCTGTGCCAAGCTAGTTAAAAAATGAAACAGAGGTTACGATCATAGTTCTTGTTTCTGTGCCAAGCTCATTAAAAAATGAAATAGTTTTTCCCCCTCTCTATTTGAGTCAAGTCCTTCATCTAGTATTTGAAGCTTCATTTCATTCTCCTTTGCAGTTGGATGAAACAAAGCTTGGGGGGAATTTGCTTACAGCCTCTGGACTTCATGCTGAAGTTTGAGCCACTAGCTTCTTAAGCTGGGGGCTAAGTACCAACCATGTGTTGGGAAGTTGCAAGCATAGTTTTCTATGGTTCAAGATTCTGTAAAAATGAAACCACTTACCTCAAGCATAGTTTCCTCTGGTTTAAGCTCGTGTAAAACTGAAACCGGGTCCAAGCATAGTTTCCTCTGGTTCAAGCTTGTGTAAAAGTGAAACCAAGTCCAAGCATAGTTTTGTTTTGTTTTAAAGCTTGCTTAAAAATGAAAACAATCCCGAGCTTAGTCTTTGTTCTTTCTCATGCTCGTAAATACATGAGAATAAGTTACCGAGCTTAGTCTTTGTTCTTTCTCATGCTCGTAAATCAATGAGAATGTAACCGAGTATACTTTTATCACTTTTTTGGACTCGTAAAGGTTATATGAAAAAGGAACCCCCTGAAGTTCCCTTTAATATCTTTTCAGAATCTTTAAACATGAAAAGATTGCCGAGCGATCTTGTTCTTTTCACGCTCATAAAATCATTTGAAGAAAATGTTTGGTGAGCGATAGTTTATCACTTTTTCAGTCTCGTCGAACTACTTTATGAAAAAGGAACTGAGAGAGTTCTCTTTAAGTGTTTTTTAGACTCTATAAACATGAAAAACCTCTGATTTTTCTTTATTTGGACTCATAAAACAAACATTGAAAGGCCCATATTGGACCTGAGTTTTATTTAAGTGTTTTTTAGACTCTCTAAACATGAAAAACCCATGAGTTTTCTTTCTTTGGACTCATTAAATAAACATCGAAAGGCCCAAATGGGACCGAACCACTCCTTCCTAGGGTTCATTAAACATACTTCGAGGGACTCATCCGAAGGATGAGATTACATTTCAAGCATATGTTATCCTCCTCAAGCTTGTGTAAAAATAAAGAGGTACTCGCCATAAATGGTGGGGGAAAATTGGGAAAGAAATGTATCTAAACCTGTATTTTGTGGAAGAGTCACTTTTGAACATGACACCCTTTCACTCGCTTTGTGTCTAGGTTGAAAATCCACTTGTCTCCTGGTCATACTCCTATAAGATTACAAATTGGTCTGTGATCCTTATTGTTGAGTCAGTATTTCCAAGACAGCTGTCGTGTCATTAATATGTTCAAAGAGAAATTCAACCTGGAAAGCCTTCTATTGCGTCGGCCATTTCTGCAGTCTTTAAGCCTTCTATTGCATCGACCATCCCTGAGTCAGTCCTGAATCACTTGTTACTTTGATCTACATCAAATCTTGTTACTTGTTTCATGTCATTGATGTGGGCTACATTAAGGCCCTCCCGTGACGAGTCTTTTCCTGTCGACTTCAACTCATTATCCAGGAATTAGACTTAGAAACTAATTGGTACCTTGGAGCTTGCATGCCTCAATGACAGGTTTCCTCGCTTTCGACAGTGGGTTTTCATTATTGACCCCTGATCGGGAGATTCCATTGAGTGTTCGACTTCAGCTCATTTATTCACATTCGTTGGATTGTACTAGTGTACCTTAGGAGTTATTGACATTAATGATGATTTCCCTCGCACTTGTTAAAGTTATACACTAATGACCGGTAATGAAGTGGTTTCTACCATGTTTGACTTCAACACATGTATTCACATGGTTAGATTCATACTATAGAGTGGCGGAGATGAAGACCCTGGATATTTTCTAATAGATCTAGGTTGCGTTGGAGTATATTCAGTGTACTGTTGCATAGATCCACATTGTATGTTTGGTGGCTATGTTCAAATTTGAAACTTTAACACATAGATCCACAGTGTATTTTTGGTGGCTATGTTCAGATTTGAGTCATATCGGCTTGGATGCACAGTGTATGTTTGTTGGCCATGACCTATCTTACTTGACATGGATCTTCGCATGTCGGCATTTATTCTTTGAGTCATTTGTATTCTGAGTATGGGAATGCCTACCTCAGTGATGATATATTATTGTATTGTATTTCCTTGTTTGTTGGCAGGTTTCCGACCGATTGTTCCTTGTTCCCTACACACACTCGACAAAGTATTTCAGCTATCACTCTGTTCTAACTTCATACTTTGGGGGGCTCTCTGTTACACATTATTTTCGTCATCCCTATGACCATTAATGATGTAAACCTATATGTTGCCTTTAGAGGGGTCAGTGGCCTGAGTTCCTGAAGAGAGAAGGGAGAAGAACTTTTCCTGAGAAAAGAAGTTACATTTCCCTTTGTAAAAACCCTATAAAAATGGAAGTTCGTAGGTTGCTATATAGGCAGGGTGCGAGAATGCCTAATTCTCACAAGTTGCACCATAGTTGGGTTGTGAGAGATTCACAAGTTGCTCTATAGGTAGGGTGCGAGAATGCTTACACGTGGGAAAAATGAACGTTTTCTCGAATCTTCTAGAAGGAGAAACTTCCATGGTGAGGTGGCATCCGAATGGTTTGGATCTTACTCTCTTTCATGATTTAGTGGGATCATCCTAACCTCCTCACCTTATCCTCTTCAACTTATAAAAGGAGAGGATCTCTCATGGAGAAAGTTAGCTTTGGATCTTTTTGGATTGGCTAAGTTGGATTTGGCTTGGAATTATCAGCTTGGTTGGAGTGTCTTTGAGTTTTTCCTTTGTCAAGATAGATTGTGAGTAGTATCAGATCTATGCTCTCAGTATTCTTGGAGTGGAAGTGTGTGGGGAATGAAGGACAGTTGGAAGGGACCTTACGACATCACAACCATGGTTGTAATCTCTCTTTCACATTTAATATGATACAGTAATATGATTCTTTCCTATAAAGCTTGTTGTGTTTTATTGTATGACTCCTTGATCACATACATAGGTTTATATTGAGTTTATGCTATTACTATCACTTTGGTTGGTTGCGTTCTTTTGCAGGATCATCATTGTATGAGTGTTGGAATGGAGCTAGGATGGTGATAGCGAGAGGAAGAGACATTTAAATGGCATGTCACCCATCCCTCTTTAGTTAGTAAATTCAATATTTAAAACTTAAGGAAAGCATCATGTTCTGGTGTGTTTTGTTCTAGATCTAGGTGGATCTAGGGAGATCAGTTAGTGTCCACACCTACCGATTAGTCCGATAACAACAAGGTAATGCAAATATTGGATCCTTTAGAATTAAAGCGATGAAATGTAGAAAATGTGAGATAATCAATCACAACAAAGAGTCATTTAAGAATTTATTTATCATAATATCAGAAGAAAAAAATTCAGATCCTTAAAAGTGAGAAATAGAGTATACGAAGATAAATTCTACACTCAACCTTCTTTTAAATGATCGGAGATAGAAAATAGAATGTTAACGAAGTAAAAAACAATGAGAAATAACATCACCAATATCAACACGCAGGAATCTTATGAATCATCCTTTTTATTACCGGTAGATCTCTTCAAAATGATTATAGATTACAACTTGCTTGGGCGTAAAGATCAACCCTCAATACTTCGAAGTATAAAGTATTTATAGAAAAATGACAATTAGGTCCTGTCATTAATGATGAGGACATGATAGAATCAAAATCTAACTAACTAGATAAAAAAATATAGAATTGTAGGAAATGCTAATGATCTGTCAAATTCTTTGTGTTGATTTCGGGAAAAAGTTGTTGGTGAGTCATCAACTTGACTTTGACTACTCCGTGAGCTGATTTGGACATCCACATCATCATCTAGTTGATCAAGTCACACAAGTATTCCATTACCTGCTAACTGGGAATAGTAAATTTGAGAATACTTCGGTATACTTCACCCGTCTCTGTGTACTTAGAAAAGGTGGGCTTGGTGATGAAAATGTACTTTATCTCATGTTGGATACTCAGGTCCAACTGCAAAGTTTCCAAGAATGATTTGCATGTGAGGCTTCCCTGTATGCCTGCAAAGTTAGACCCATCCTTTTCTACTGCGAGGATCTTTTGTTTGTAGTCTGAGAGAGTAATCATATTTTCATTTATCACACACAAACCTGGAAGGCATTTCTTGTGTAGAGATTCGATCTTGCTAAAAAACCTTTGTAATGCAATATCCATTGTTTGAACTCTCTCCTCGCATTGTAGCATCAACCCTCTCTTGGTCAAAACTTTCTTGACTTCAATAATAGTTTTAGTCTTGTCCTCAATTTGCATGGCTTCCAGCTCTTCTTTTCATTTAGAATTTAAGAATCCGATGATCGTGTTTTCCTCTGTAGGCATTTCTCCCAATTCTCCCTTTATCCTGTCAATGGCTTGTCTGGCTCTCTGCACCAACTCATGTTGTTCGAACATAATTTGAATCAGGTGCCATATCTCTGTCATTGATTGGCATATGTCCATACAAATATTTTCCTTAGCCTCTGATAGTGTCTTAGCCATGATTGTTTCCTTCCGTAGCTGTTGCAGTTCTTGTTTGAGCCTCTCTGCTTTATGCATTTCAGTGTTGTATCTAGCCTAGAATGCAGACTTCAGGTTTTGAATATTCTGAATCTCTTCATGCAGATTTCTGATTTCTTCTCCTTGTAGAGTCATGTCTTCCATTTCTTTGGCCAATTTCTCCTTTGCATCTGGATTTGTCATTGAGGTTGTTGTTGGAGTCTCCCCTGTGGTGGCCGATGTCGTTGTTTCTATACTGAACCCTGTGAGAGGTACTGCATTTAGTGGAATGACCTCCATTGGCACACTCTGCTCCTTTTCTTTGAATATTTTCTCTAACCCGACTTCCATCTCCTTGATCTGCTCATTTTGCTCCATAATTAACCTCAAAATTTCCTCCTTTTTTCCTTCTATCTCAGCCATTTCCTTTGCCTGTGGATCTTCTGTGGTAGATATTTTCAGTTGTTTCCTCATGGAGGATATGTCGAAATTATTATTCTTGAGGAGTTCTTCTATTGCTTTGACATTGGATGGATCATATCTAATTTTGAGTACCAATTCCTCTAGAGATTTTATCTCATTATCCTTTTCCAAAGAAGACACCTTTTCCAGCTTCAACTGATTCTGGACATTGTTAAAATAAAAATGCAGCTTAGCAACAGTTGTGGAGGTGTTGGCCAATGAGGAGAAAAACAATTCTCCAGTCTATCTGTATAAATCCATCCGATCAATTGGATGTACTTTTGCAACATCAAATTCAAATGTAGACCTTTTATAATCAAAAATTGTTTTGGGTTGAGGCACCTGTGCCTGCAAGTATGCCATGTGCATTTTCCCCTTCTCGGTATCAAAAGAAGATAGCAACCTATGTTGGGTTGTGGATGTTTGTTTCCAAAATTGAGCATAGGTACTATTTGTCAACATCTCGTTCTTCTTCTTAATAAGGTTGTATTCCTCAAAAAGGTTGAGTCCTGCAGGCTCATGTACAACTCTAGTTGTTAATTTCGTATCGCCTTGCTTCTTAGACGAGGAGGTGGGCATCGTCGGATGGATTTCTGATGAAAATAGTGAATGTTTGCCTTCCATGACTGTAGTGGATTGAGTCTCTTCCTCACAAGACATGTCAGGTGTATGACTGGTCTTGGGCCTCTTTCTGTAAACCTGAAAATCATATGTCGAGACTTCAGTGACTAAGGGAGAAAGATCTTTCCTGGGTCTTTTCTCCGGTGGTGCCTAAGGAGTAGTGGTGTGTGAAATAATGGAAGGAGAAAATTGTTGTTATGTGTCTGTTAGAGTGTTTTCCTCCCATTCTGTCTGGTTCACAAACTTCTCAGCTTTTGGTTTGGGAACATGAGCATATGAAGAGATTTTATTCCTTAATTTGGTTTCTGTGATGACTCCACATGGATCATAATGGAAAGAGAAACTGAGACTAAATTTCATTTCCTTTAAAATCTTGTTGGCCTCTTCCCCTGTAGCTCAGTTGTTACAGATGAAAGGTCCTATCTATCCCTTGATTCTCAACTGTTGTTTATTTTTGAAGGCCACAAAGTGAATATCATCTGAATTTATCATATGTCAGATATATTCCAGAGCAAATATCCTGATAGGTATAAAATTGGGAAGCTTGTAGGGAGCCAACTCACATCCATAAAATCTGATCTGTTAAGAACCAAATATCAATATAGCATAGAAAAACCTTAGAATAAGTACTCAACTCCTTGAAAAAGAGAGAAATTCAGATAATAAGCCTCTTCGAGGGGGCAACCTCCTTATGCCCACACAAATGTACAATTACAAGATGATTCCAAATGAAAATGTCTCCTTGGTATATATAGGAGACTAGGAGGTATAATTACAATTAATGGAACAAAGCCGACATAAATAAAATAACATTACTAATGTAATATGCCCCAATTAAGGGGTAATGAGCCAATATTAGGGCTTAACATGCCCCTCCCCTTGAGACAAGTGTTGTCCGCAATTATTGAGTAACTCTGGATGCTTCTGTATAAAAGACTCATCTTGCCAAGTGGAATCTTTAGCCCTCTAAAATGGATCTATTCCTCAGCTGACGAACTCTTGTGTAAGTGGTGGCTTCAGGCTCCAATATGATTTTTCCTTCCTCGTCAAGTTCTGGCAATATAGTTTGAACTGGGAACTTTTCTCCTATAACCTTATTTAAGAATGAAACATGGAAAACTGGGTGTACTCGTGAAGATGCAGGAAACTCCAATTTGTATGTCATAGTACCAATCTTTTGCAACACCTTATAAGGGCCATAGAACTTTGGTGATAATTTATTATCCTTTTTGGCTTGCTTGAGGGACATCTGTTTGTATGGTTGTAGTATTAAAAACACCCAATCCCCTACTTCAAAACTTMTTTCACTACGATGTTGATCTACTTGTTGTTTCATGCGATTTTGTGCCATGGTCAAGTTGTCCTTTAAGATTTGGAGAACTTGTTGTTGATTCTCGATGTGATCTTCCACTGCTTGAACCTTAGATTTTTATTTTAGATAAGAAGTGATGAAATGAGGGTGGTATCCATAGATTTTCATAAATGGTGTCATTTTTGTTGCAGTATGAAAGGAAGTTTTATACCACCATTCTTCCAAGGGTAACCATTTGAACCATTGTGTTTGTTTATCAGAGACAAAGAAACAAAGGTATCCTTCCAGACATTTGTTCACTATCTCAATTTGTCCATCATATTGAGGATGATAGGATGAGCTATGAGCCAATTGAGTACCCAAACAAGAAAATAATTATGTCCAAAAATGTCCAGTGAAGATGGGATCTCTGTCACTTAGAATAATCTTTGGGCGGCCATGTAGCTTTTGAACTATCGCCATGAATGCGGTGGCAATTGTACTAGCTTTCAAAGGATGAGAGAGTGCACAATAGTGTGCGTACTTGGTCAGTCTATCAACAATCACCATGATGACACTCTTTCCTTCAGACTTCAATAACCTTGTGATGAAATCCATGGAAACCTCCTCCCAGCGCTGACTTGGGATGGATAATGGTTGTAAAAGACCTGGGGTCTTAATTGTTTCCACCTTATTTTGTTGGCAAACCAAACATTTTGCCACAAGCATTTGAACATCAGTTTTAAGGCCATCCCAAAAACATCCTTCTTGACTCTATGGTAGGTTTTCAAAAATCCCGAGTGCCCTCCTACTGGAGAGGTGTGAAATTCCAATAATACCTTTTTTTTGAGTTGGGAATTCTTACATAAATATAAGCGATATTTGTACCATAGTGAATCATTTTTCCATGTAAATTTATAAGATGCACTGGAATCCTGTCACAACCGTTGAATGAGAGTCCACACTTTTTCATCATTCTTCCATTCATCCCTTTCTTCCATTATCCAATCGGGTTGGATGATTGAGATAGCACAGAGAAAGGCCTCAACATCTTCATCCTTTCTTGAGAGTACATCTGCCACAACATTTTGTTTCCCCTTTTTATAGATGATTTCAAAATCATAACCCAATATCTTGGTTACCCATTTTTGTTGTTCTTCCGAAGATAGTCTTTGTTCCAAGAAGTATTTAAGACTATCATGATCTGTTTTGACCTGGAAGTGCCTACCTATTAGGTAAGGATGCCATTTCTTCAATGTATGTAGTATTTCCATCATTTCCTTCTCATAAATGGGTTTGTGTAAGTTATTTCCCTTGAGTGGTCGAATTTCAAAATCCAGTGGCCTTCCTTCTTGCATTAGGACAACACCAATTCCATTTCCCGAGGCATCACATTCCACAATAAAGGTTTTTGTGAAGTCTGGAGTGGTCAAGACAGGAGATTTTAACATCACCTCTTTAAGTTGTTCAAAAGATTTAGTTTCTTCTGGAGTCCATGAAAATGCATCCTTCTTAGTTAGTGTCGTTAAAGGTGCTGCTATTCTTCCATAGTTCCGAACAAAATTGTGGTAGTAACCTGCCAAACCCAAAAATCCTCTAATATTCTTCAATGTTTTGGGAATCGACCTGTCCATCATGGCCTTAATCTTGTTAGGGTCTACCTTAACACCTTCATGAGATACAATATGACCCAAATACTCTACCTCCTTCACTCCAAAGAAACATTTGGATGGTTTGGCATATATTTGTTGCTCCTTTAGTAGTTGTAGCACCTT
>ML788206.1:353335-365179 GCA_009831015.1 Picea engelmannii | reverse complement strand
GAAAAGGGGCTCTTTAGGGCTTAATTAGGTCTTTGACCAGCCTACCATGCGGATTCAGCTCAGATTTGGGAGTCAAATCAACTTGGGAGCTGCTCCATAAGTGGTTGGGAGGCCGACCAATTCCATAAATGCGCCGTTTAGCAGGTGCGTGGGTTTTTGTGCCAACAGTCCCGCGTCGTGTGTGCATGCGCGCTTTGTACGATCATGTTCCGCGCATTTGCACGCGCACCCATCTTGTGTAAAGCGCCCTTCCATTTTTTGTTATTTTGTATAGTTTTTTACCCTTTTTCAATGCTGTGAAATTAATTCAATGCCATGAATGACTTCATTCCTGTTTTGACGATGCTGAGTTCTTGTCGCCATGTGCGGACGAAATTTCAGTGATAACAGATGCCCCCTGATGGATGAGGTTAGGAGCATACGTATAGCCGAAATCCATCAATGTTTCTTCTACTGAGAATGTTGTTGTAAGAGAGAGCAATAGTGAGACCGGTGAGAGCAATCCTTTGGAAGAGAAAGGGACGAGTCGAACCCAACCTTCCAGAAAGTGCATAAAATATACAACTGTGTACAAACGAGGTGGGCATGCCCCGTGCTCGTGTTATGTAACTCTGAAACAAAAAATGACTGAAGTGTTGGTGTAGACAACTGCAGCGCCATCGGGGGCGGTAATGATAAAGGTAGAAGACAATTCTGCAAAGGAACATACTCTGAATAATAGGTAATGGTCGCAGTAAGAAGCAGCGATGATGATGCGGGCATTGATGGCCCTACCAAATTCATAGGTCTTCGACAAATGGCAAAAATAACTGCAATAGTCGCAAAGTAAGACCCACCATAACATGAGAAAGTGTTGGCGTCGAATGTTATGAGGGCCAACGACAGCAGGGAGCAATGGTGTTTCACCGTGTGCCGTCCGAGATCTCTCAAAAATAAAGAATGAGAATCAAGATACTGTCACCCTTCTGGAAAAGTGTGCTGATGTCGACAAAAAGGGGGACGCGACTCCCAGAAGCAAAGGGCTCCGTGGAATCTACTGAGGTGAGGAAGTGGCATAGGTACATGGACGAAGTCAAGAAGTGGGAAGACTCAAGACTGCCCTTGGCTGGAGGATGTATGAGAGAAACAGTGGCCGCAACCGTGTAACAAGGTCGAGTGTCAGGGGGACGACAAGACCAGAGATAAGATGTGCCAGAGGCGGGACCAGGTGAACAAATTCAGAGGGTAAAGGTAACTGACCTGTGGAGTACTCTGAAGATATGGACAATGCCGGCAAGGGTAGATGATAAGTAATGCTCCAACCAAGGGTGACATGGGTTGCGTGTGGCCAAAAAGAAAGCAAGTCGCCAACGGTGACAACAAAAGAAAATGTAATGACTGGAAATAAAGGCGTTTGTACAATAAATAATGAATAATTTTGGGGAGAAATGTACAAATACAGAAACGGGTGCCCCAGTGTGAAATGCGTGCCCCAGGGAGGGCAGAATTGTCTTGGGAAACTGATGAAGGGTGGGGGGCCCATTGGTGAGTTTCTATATGAGGTAGGTGAAATGAGGGGAGGTTCGGAGAGGGGCAAACTGAGTGTGGATGAAATGAAGGGTTCATGATCCTGCGGAGGTGCAGGTAAAAAATAGAACCATAAAGAGATAATCGGGGAGTCCATGTGGGAAAGCTAGCAAAATGAAGAGAAAGAGTATGTGGCTGATGCATGACATGATGAAAGACTATCGGGACTCCCATCCCTAAAGGGTAATGAAGAACAACATGAGTGTCAAAAGTGCCAAAAGGTGCTAGGAATGGGACAACTCATGTGGGTGAGAATGCTACCGGGTTACAATACCGAAGATGCAAATGGAGGCGTGGGTACTGCAGAGCCGGGAATAAGGATCCCAAAGGCCAATATCAGAGGGTGTGACTGGAAATGTAAATGCAATACAGTGGGATAGACTACATGCCAGTGCTGAATATATACCTGAAGGGATGATGTCGATGACTGATGAGCAAGTACCTGCGCACATAACAACCAAATACCCAAAGTGAACAATATCTGAAGAGAATCAAAGATATGAGCTTGTATTTGACAAATGTGACTATGTGTGTGCGTACCTGACCATGATATGAAAAAAAAGGGGCCCTGAGGGCTCAGAATAAAAAGTGACCCAGGGACAGCTATGATGTAGGTGGTGGGACGTTGATCCCGTGGCTGAAGACGGTTTGAAAAATGGACACCGTGGGCTCCCGGAATGGTGAGTGGAAGTTTGGAAAAAGGCCTATATATAGTTGTAGGGCCCACATTGCCACCTCATTTGTACCTGCTACTACAGTGATTGGACGAGCAGATTGCAGAGGAGATTTGGAGTTTCAGGGAGCACGAGGTATCTGATCGACGATGTGCGAGTGTCAGGTTAGTGGTCTGATCATCCTGCATAGAAATAGGTTTCAAATGTTTGGGCAGGGTAGGTACGGGGGGGCGTACAGGGGTTTTGAGGGGATTTTTGATAGGATGTGGGCCCACGTGCGCAGGCAATTCAGTGGAAGGCGCGCATATGTGCGCGCCTATCCACTGAATATGAGTGCATGGGTGCGTGTGTAGAATAATTTAAGGCGCGCCCACAGGGCGCGCCTGTGAGGTGGACAGGCGCACATCTGTGCACGCCTGTAAGGTGGACAGTCGCACTCTTGAGCACGGCTGAGAGTTGGACAGGCGCGCTTAGAGGCATGCCTGTGTAATGAACATGTGCGCTCATGAGCGCGCCTGTGTAATGAACAGGCGCGCATATGTGCGTGCCTGTACAGTGAACAGGCGTGCATATGTGCGCGCCTGTGGGTGAAAAAAACCACGCCCATGAGGCAAGGTTGAAGGATAAAAAAGGGAGTCTTTTTGATGCATTTGATGGTTGCATAAGCTGATATAGGACTCTGTGTTGTGTGCAGGTGGCTAGCAGTGACTATGGATGTTCGGTGGCGTGAGCGAGATTGGTCGCAGTTGCGAGATGCTGTGGTCAATGTAGGGCCTGCGGTGCGAGCGGATTTAGCAACCTGTGGGTTGCTAAAGTTCTTTGAGTGCCTGTTGATACGGGCATAGGAGTATTTACTGCAGTTCCTGCTCCAAATGTGGAGTCTAGAGCTACACTGCTTCCTCACACGAGGAGAGAAAAATCCCCTTCACTGCGGTGGAGGATGTCTATTTTTTGATTGGGCTCCCCTTCCGGGGAACGCCACTGCCGGCAGAGCCTGTGCTACCGAGGGACACACACCTACGGGAGATCGCCGAGCGATATTGCTTAGGCGAGAACTACATGTCTGGGACTGTACTGAGTGTGAGTGGTCTAGATTCCTTGACGCATCGTTGCATAGAGGCGATGATTGTTCGCGTGTATGGGTCACTTGCAACCCAACGGATTAGCGGTGGCCAGCTACTGGTGCTGGAGAGGGTGGTGGTGGGTCGTGAGCGGTTTGCATGGGGGTTGACTCTACATGCGCGGATGGTCGAGCAGTTGGATCGATGTCGATCCATAGGTACCGAAGAGTTCGCGTTCGGCTCGATCCTGGTAGCCTGGTTCTTGGAGAGGGTGCCGATGCTGCGCCCGAGGGTTCTATTAGAGGCACACGGGGCACGAGAGTTGTGCCTGAGGTGGTGGTCAGTGGTTTTGGTTTGTCATGGTGGTGGCGAAGGTGGGCATTATTTCACAGTGCAGGCAGAAAAGATATGGCAGCAGATGCCGCAAGTGATACTTCGGTACCCCTATGCTGGGGTTGACTTCCGGGGGGACCCGGACATGGTGTTTCCTCCTGGGGAGGTTTTCGACCATCGAGGTATGTTGTGGATTTGTATGTTTTGATTTATGTTAGATTTTGATATACCATTTCATATGTGATATAGACGTTGATATGGTCGTTTGTTTGTTGTTTTGTGCATGTGTAGACGTGGCACCTCGCGGGCGCGAGGTGGAGTGGCAGAGAGCACCGGTTCAGTGAGAGCTGGAGAGACTGCCACGTGGAGAGAGACGTTGTTGAGATGAGGCCACGGGGCGACCAACAGAGCCCGAGAGGGCAGAGAGGAGGCACCGGTTTGATGATCCCGGTGCAGGGCCATCACACGCTCCTCTGACGGCAGCCAGAGTAGATGTTGATGATATACGTCGTCATATTGAGATGGTGTTATAGGATGTGCCTGAGGGCATGTAGATCCGCATCCAGGACGAGGGGTTCCTGGAGCAGTGCATAGGGTTACCGCCACCATGGTGGGGTATAGTGCGACGAGCAGCTGTGCTCGCTGCGATGACTAGTGGACACCTACCGCCGGGGCAGGAGGGTCCTGCAGGTGTTTCACCACCGCCACCTGGGGCAGGTGGGGGTGGAACACCACCTCCTCCTAAGGGAGGAGCAGCTGGGGGTGCGATAGAGGCACCCTGATGGATGTATATTGTATATATTTTTGATTGTATATAGGCTGGCGAGCCTATTTTGTACCGAGGTGTAGCACTGGCCTGCGGGCATATGTATTTTGTGTATGTAAACATTCAGATGGCCAGAGAGGCCTTGATATATATTTATATGAGTATACACCTTTTTGAGATCCTGATGTTGTTTACATATGTTTTTTGTTGTTGATGATGATGTTGTCGATTCTATCTATATGCTGTGACAGGATGTATGAGATGTCTATGTATGTGTAGCTTGATGTGATATATGCCAATCTAACACCATGTTAGCTATTTCATCTGTTGTTTGATTCAATTGTCTTGGAATATGTGTAAATGTAATGGAATCAAAATGTCGAGAGAATAATCTAACCTGCAGGTATTTGCGAAAGAGGCACAGATCGCGTACACGATAAACATTGTTGAGCTGGAGAACGACTAGTTGAGAGTCGAGGAAGATGCTAAGGTGGTGAATATGATGACGCTGGGCGGCGGCCAGGAGGCCAATCACTATAGTGTATTCAGCTTGGTTGTTGGTTGTTGGTCCCAGACATATGCCATTTGAATGTAGCATTTCATGTGAGGGGGTGTATAGAGCCCAAGCCGCTGAAGCGAGATTTTGCGTCCAACGACTGGCGCCGTCAGCATAACCGATGTGGTGGGTTGGTGATGGAAGCATCTGTCAATAGCACAAAGGATAGTTTAGATGAGAGGGTAGGAGAAAAAAGATTAAAAACACTAGAAAAAGAAATAACCTAAAGTAGTATGAATACTTTTAAGCATAAAATTTCTTGAGGTACAACCCATTGACAGGTTCCTTGAGTGAGAGGCCTTCGGGGGAGGCCAGGACGTATGCGCCTTTGGTGAGGAAATGTTGGATGATGTAAGGGCCATGCCAAAGTGATTTGAATTTACCATGGCCAAGGGTATCATGAGAGATATCATAGGCCAAGACGAGGTCGCCTTCGCAGAATGAACAAAGGTTGACATGGCGATCAAAGGTAGCTTTGGATCATTTTTTGGCTGCCTCGTTGTTCTGTAATGAAGATCGATGATCTTCATCCAGTGACTCCAAGTTCAGCAAGCGCTGCTCCATTGGAGTAGTGTCAGGTAATAGCTCAATTGCGGTGCGTAGGGTGGGAATTTCTCACTCGATGGGAAGAGTTGCCTCGACCCCATGGACTAAATGAAATGGCGTGAAACCTGTAGTGGTTTTTACTGCCGTTCGATAATCCCATAGCGTGGAAAATAACATATGATGCCAATTGGTTTTATGTTTATTAACCGTGTGCTGTAACATGGTCGTGAGGACTTTGTTCACTGCCTCGACCTGTCCATTTGACTAAGGGTAATATGGTGAGGCGAACTCGTGAGAGAAGCCTAACCGAGAAGAGAGTTCGACGAAGATCTCATTCTCAAAGTGTTTCCCATGATCGGAAACCAGTTGGAGTGGTACGCTAAAACGGGATATGACGTGGTTAAAGAAGAAGCGCGCTGCAGTGTCAGCGGTGTTGTTGAAAGTGGGCATAGATTCGGCCCATTTGGTGAAGTAATCAACGGCGACAACAATGTATTTGTGACCATTGCTGGAGGGGGGATTACAAGTCATAAAGTCGATGCCCCATTTACAAAAGGGGCCGACCGTAATGATTGGGTGAAGAAGAGCGGGGGGAGCTCGGGATTTGTTGGCATAGAGCTGACATTGCTCACAATGTTTCATGGCGTGAATGCAATCGTGAAACAAGGTAGGCCAAAAATAACTGGCTCGGATAATCTTCTGATCCATGGAGATGCCCGAAAGATGGCCCCCACATGCGCCGCTGTGGCAGTCGTTTAAGACTCTGTCGGCCTCATCAATAGTCAGGCAACGACGAAGAATGGTGTCCACGCCCCGCCTGTATAGGATGTCTCCGATGAGGAGATAGCGGGGGGCTGATGGCGAATACACTGACGATCATCTCGTGATAGGTGGTTGCCAAACTTTTGAGTTCGTAGGTAGATGAGAAGGTCGCCATACCAAGGATCATCGGAAGCGATGTAAAAGAGATGTTCGTCAGGAAAGTCGGTGTTGACAGGGGCACTGGTGATATCAGAGGGAAGGGCCGTAACAAGTTCGGCGAGAACGAGGGCCTTCTTACTCTTAGGTGTTGAGAAATCGAGATCGTATTTCTGGAGGATAACGATCCATCGAGCGAATTTTCCATTAACTTGTCGACGACTGAGCAAATATTGCATAGGGTTGGAATCTGCGACGACCTTTGTGGTGCGAAGCAGAATGTAATGGCGCAGTTTCTGGACTGCGAGGACAACTGCAAGAGCAAGTTTCTCTTCGTGTTTGTACTTCAAGGGTGGTCCTGAGAGGTTCTTACTAACGTAGTAAATGACATGTTCACGATTGTCATCTCCGAGTTGGATGAGGACGCCGACTACTGATACAACGAATGCTAATATGTAGAGGATGTAGTCGCGATTGTAGTTAGGTGCACTAATCAAAGGTCTGTTTGAAAGCGTTGTTTTAAGATCGTTAAATGACTGTTGGGCATAGTCGTCCCAGTGGAAGGGGATGTCGTGACGTAGTAAGTGAAGGAAACCATGTGCGCGGATGGCGTAATCTGGGACAAAGTGTCAAAGAAAGTTAGCTTTGCCCTGAAGACTTTGAAGTTGCCGTAAATTCTGAGGAGGTGGAATTTCGGTGATAGCTCTGACTTTGAGGGGGTCCATGGTAATACCACTTTGAGAAACGATAAGACCGAGGAGGCACCCTGCGGTGACATAGAACACACACTTGAGAGGATTCAAGCGGATGTTGTACTGACGACACCGTTGAAAGATGATTCGTAAATCATCGAGATGTTGGGTGCGTTTCTTGGAGTGAGTTGTGAGGTCGTCCAAGTAGGCAAGGATGATTTCAGCCAGATCGTGAAATATGTATGTCATGGCGCGCTGGAAGGTTGCGCCAGCGTTCTTTAAGCCAAAGGGCATAACACGATATGCAAAGGTACCCCATGGGGTAATGAATGCGGTTTTATACTGATCGGCTGGATGGATTTGGATTTGGTTATAGCCAGAGAAGCCGTCCATAAAGGAGAGAGCCTCGTGGCCAGCGCAGTCGTCGATAATTTGATCGATGAATGGCGTTGGAAAGTTGTCTTTTGGACATGCGTTATTGAGATCACGAAAGTCTGTGCAGACGCGGATAGTGCCCTATTTTTTATCGACGGGTAGGGTTGGAAACCCATGAGGTATAAGCGATGGGGTAAATAAACGTGGTAGCACGTAATTTGTCAATTTCGGCTTTGATAGCCGTTGCTTTGGCCAGGTGTAGCGGTCGTTGTTTTTGGCGAACAGGTGTCATGTCGGGCCAGGTGTCGATGCGATGTTCGACAATGGATGGGTCGAGGCCAGGCATCTCCGTGTATGACCAGGCAAAAATATCTCTGAATTCCTGGAAGAGGGCTTTGTATGCGGTGATTTCCTGAGGAGTGCAAGCAGCTCCAATGATGATTTCTTCGACGACGCCATTTTTAATGGAAATGTCGATTTTCATGGTGGGGGAAATGTTGGCCAAGTTTCCTTCTTCAAATGCATCAGGGGCAGGAATAGGATTGTTGAACCAATCAATAGGCCCGGATGGGATAAAATCTTTGGTTTCGACCGCGTAAACGGGATTTTGGTTAGGAGGCATGAGGGATTCCTGTGGAAGGAAGAGTGCACGATGATGTAGTGTGTCCCAGGGAGAGTCTGGGCGTTGTAGCTCTTCCAGGATTTCCTCGTCGCATCGGAAACGTCGGGAATATAAGGGGTCATGAGTAGTGATCTCAGCGCTAGTGTGATTTCCCCCTGCTGGAGACGCAAGGGGAGTGGTACGAGCAGATGGTGAGGGTTCACTCGACATGAACCATATGTTGAAGTACTGAGGAGTGCCCGTGGTGGTTGGGTGGCGAGTGTCCATAGAAGAATGAACAGGAGAATTGGGGGGATTGCGGGGTAAATCCTCAGAGATGTCATTAAAGCACCACGGAGGCGTTGGAAGTGCCTCAGTCTCAGGAGAAATGACATGATGGGCCTCGAGTGACGAAGTAATGTCAAGTATCACCTCTGTAGGTGAGTGAAGCAGGGCCAATTGACGTCGTCGGTATGCAAGGATCATAGGAAACTGGTATGTAAAATGGGTTAATGAATCACAGAGAGAGAAAGGGCATCTCATACGTTCATTAACTGAAGTGGTGACATAGCGAATGTCAGTGATATTTGTTGAAGAGGGCGAAGCAGGGTGTGGGTTGTTCTAGAAGTTCTGGCACACGGCCGCTAATGTCTGCTGAAAGCGCGGTAGTGCTGGGCAATGATGTGTGTAATGGCCAAATTTTGAACATATGGCACATGCAAATTTGGTCCGCAACCCTTTACTACTGGAAGGTTGGGTGGTAGAGGTACTTGCTGTAGTGAGGGTCATTGTTGGAGTTGGATTGGGGGGAATTAAATTCCGTAATTCAGGTAGTTATGGGAAATTATTGGTTTGGTGGCCCTCTTTCTCACATAGTGCGCAAGGTGGTGGGATGCGTGGAGGAAGTGGAGCGGTGGGCTCTTTCTTCTTCCGCCTACCCCCAGCTATAATAGGGGGGGTAGGGAGTATGGTGGTATTTAGNGGGGGTAAGGATAGGAACTGTCATGGGAAGTCCTTCCTGTGGTCGAGGGACCAGCTCTGGTGGGTGTAAATACCAAACTGGGATTGCTAACACCATATTAGGAAGTGTGAGTGTTGCGGCTACCTGAAAGGCTTCAATACCTGGTGGAGGGTAAAATAAGGGAATCTGGGTGAGGGGTTGGGGAAATCTTTCCCAGGCAGGATTATTCATCTGAGGGGATGTGGTATTATGGACTGTTGAGTTTGATGAGTGCACAGGAGGCTCCGGCTAGAGTGTTTTTGCGACTATTGAGACGTCAGGAATGATTGCAACCTCCTGATCAGTAAGAGCATCTTTCGTGTGAGTTCTGTTAGATGAGACGACGCATACTTGATTAGGGGGAAGGAGTGGTGGTGCTCCATGATATGTCCCTAACAAGGATGGATCCTTAAAAATCCCAGGACCCATCTCAACGAGTGGATATACGTCTTGGTTGGTGTGGATGAGGGGAAGAAAGTTATCGAGATTGGCAGAGGGGTTGGGCTCATAATGTGAGACTTGGTCGATGGTTACAATCTTTCCGTTGTGGGGGAACATGATTTTCCGAAAGACGGAAGATGCCACTGCCTTCATAGCGTACATGTAGCTACGTCCAAACAAGATATTGTAATCGAGTTGTGCTTCGATAACTTCGATGTCAATGAGGATAGTTTTGCCTCCGAGCTCGACGGGGACATTTTGGAAGATCCCTTCGGGAGATGATGGTCGTCCGTCATAGGCTCGTAATGTGATGGCGGATGGTATGAGTTCCGGGGAACCAAGTTTCTGCCATACTGTTTTGGACATGATGCATGTAGATGCTCCTTCATCGATGATACACCGATGGACGGTGATGTTCCGTATTTTTACTGGTACTTGAATAGCAACCACAGCGGGAAGGCGAGGTTCGCAACTATCAAGGTCAAAGGTGATGAGTCGAGTATCAGCAGGGTCGACTACCCCCAAGGCGGAAAGTAGTGATTTCCGTTGTGTAGGACAATTCTGGAGGACTTCCAAAACTGACATGGCAGCCGGGGATTGCGCTAAGTCATCTACCAAGCTATAATTGTGAGCTGCCCTAGCCTATGGATTGTGAACATTCCGATGCAAAGGGATGCGAGGGATGCATAATGGTGGTTCGGTGGATGGGCGAGGGATTACCAACGGGGGCGCCGTTGGTGTAGGGTTTGTCTCTGAGGAGATGGGAGTAGACTCAGTTGGATACTGACGATTTCGTGTTTGCAGAAGGATTTCTTCCTCACTGGTGAGGAGAATTGTACGCTCTGCTGGATTGTTAGGGTTGTGGTATTGTCCCACCTGAGGTGGGGGATGCTGTGCGTCCTACTGGGTGTTTATCACACCTTGATGTGGGATAGGATTTTGCAGCACGGCGGGAGGGGGTTGCTGCACGTACTATTGTGGTGCCTGCTGAGGGGCATTTTGTGCAAGGGTATGGGGAAGACTACCCGAATCGTTCAACTGTTTGAAATCAACGATCTGGGGGAAATGGTGAGTATAGTGACCGATCTTTCCACAAAGAGAGCAAGGGTGGATGGTTTTAACATTATTTTGCCCTTGGCGTTTGTTATTGCCCCCTTGGGGGTTTTGGTTCCCTTGGTTATGGTTACCCCCGGTGGGTTGGTGTTGTGGGGGTTGATTCCCGCCTTGACCCAGGTTGTTGTTATTCATGTTCCGTCCTTTCTTCTTGTTATTGTTCGATGGATGAGTTGGGTTGGTTGTATTTAGTTGTTCAAAATTCTGGTACTGTTGAGCACCGGAAGGTTGAACAAAATTTACCCCTGCATGAGGATGTGGGGGAGCCATGGGTTGTGGGGGAGCAGGAAAGGGGAAGTATGGGTTTTGCGGTGGTACCGATCCGTAAGGCACATAGGAAGGCGTTGTGCCTTCACTAGTACTATAAGTTGATGTGGAGGGAGTACCACATGTTGTGGGAATAGGTGGATGTATGGGAGGTGCCGGGGGTGGTCCATTGATGGGTGGAGGTATAGCAACAGGGTATGGCTATTGATAAGGGGGTGGGGGGTAATAAGGAGTGCCCCCATATACCAGCGGGTATTTAGGTGTTCCATACATTGGTGGGGGTTGGGGTTGTGGACCATGGTGTGTGGTGGCACCTATTAGTCCGTCTGCTGAATGAGACATCCCAGGTTTGTCTTGGCCAAATGGCATAGGTTTTGGAAGATCAGGAAGTACCGTGTATAAGTATCCTGACTGTGCATAAATGAGGTCATATTGTTGGGCCTTACTGATGGCTTCCTCTTCAGACTGAGGGAAGGTGGAAGTGACATCCTTTCCAAGGAGAGTGACAAGTGATCTAAGAAACCAGTCGAGGCACTGTTGCTTGGTGGTTTATGCTTTACACAAACTACGTTGCCTACACCACTCATGAATGTGGTCAACGATGTGGGTGGCTGAGGTTTGTTTGAAGTTAGACAGTAGTTCTAGACCATTGTCATGGAGAATGGGTAATTGGAAGAAGGTCAAGAAGGCTTTGGCCAAGGACTCAAAGGTCGTATGGGACCCTGATTTTTCTTCGACATACCATTTGGCTGATGGGCCAGTAAGTGTGCGTTGAAATAATCGCAGTCTGACGGAATCATCCATGATGCTATTGGAAGAACACCATAGATGAAAGGTCATGACATGGTTGGCAGGGTCATCCCCTGCCTTTCCTTCAAACTTTGGTATGTCTGAAGGAAGTTTTGTTGGCATTGCAGGCCATGTGGCGTCATGCA
>ML788206.1:326070-344987 GCA_009831015.1 Picea engelmannii | reverse complement strand
GGACGTTGTATACCTTTGGAATGATTAGATAAAGTGATGATATGAGTTTAAATGTGAGTGAACAAGAGTGTAATAGTGGAAAAAAGTATGGGCAAAAAGGTTCATTGTGTGGTCCTAACACTAACCTATCTAACTTGGCTAAGATTAAATTGTTTAGCCAAGCTTTATTCACTAATCCTATTAATACAAATTCAAAGAACTTGATCATGATTAGACTGTATGAGTCAAGCCACTCTTATTGCATGGGTTTTTTCCATTTTCTTTTCACGCCCTCTTTTATTTTTTTCTTTCTTTTTCTTTTTCTTTCTTTTATTTTTCTTTTCTTTTCTTTTATTTTTTTTGTAAATCATTTACAGAATGAAATATTAATTATAATACAAATACAACTAGAGGGAGAAATTTCTAGTCACCAGTTGATCCTATGAAACATAGGGTTATAACACATAGGTGAAAACACATCATAGGAAACCTCTTGAAATACCCGAGGAAAATCTTCTTCTCCAACTATTTCTTCATGACAGGTATCATTTTCATAACTATCATAAAATGACTTAAAATATTACTAGAACAAAGATCATAAAAGGAGGCAATTACTACAAATCATTTGCATCTCATGAATCTCCTTCCCATGAACAACCATTGATCCTCAATGCCTACAATTCCATTCTATCAAGATGCCAAGGTAAAATGATAATAAGGAACATAAATTCTGATAAACAAATTTCATGAATCTCTAATGGAATAAATGCCTACATAACATGCCCTTGGGCTTACAAATAAACAGATAAAATGCCCCTGCAGCTTTGTAGGTGTAAGCCTAATACCCATCAAAATATTTAAGTTTTTTAAGATAGATGATTTTATCTCACTTGGATCAAAAGTGAGATGTTGTGATTTAATTCCAATAACACAAGTTCTTAGAGACAATACTCTAACAAAGAAGGCCAATATAACCTCTAATCAACACATAAACTTGAAAATGAAAAGAAGAATGTAGAGGAAAGCATAAAAATGAACACATCAACATTGCATCCGACACCACTAATGCATTCATAAGTGGAATTTTTCATAAATTAGGATCCTCCCAATCAAGAAAGCAAAATGCTCTAATGAAATATTCTTCACAAAAGAACACAACAAATCCTTTACTGTATAACCCTATTGTTGAGGAAAAGATATGAAATAACCTTACTCAAGCATTTTCAGATCCTTCTTGGCTAAATAAAAATAGACGAGAATATCACCCTATGTTTATAGCCATCAAAATTGGTATCCTAATTCACAAGTATTGATTACAAGTGCTTAGGCTGTTTTTTTTTTATAAATAAAAACTTGTTGAAAAATTCATTATTTATGTAATTTTCTAAACATAATAGATATTGAAATAAATATAGAGACAGAAGTAAAGACACCAGGTCAATAATCAAGACAACTGAGACATAAAGAAAATGTTTATTTCATTCCAATTCATCAAAAGAATCGTTCTCTTTACAACATTTCCTGAGGAGGTTTTGGACCAAAGTCGAACTTAGATGTCCCCGATGAAACATACAAAAGGACTTTTGACAGAAAGTAAAAAATTGAACTTTAAAAGTTGGATTAGCTTTCCATAGATTGTTTCCCACTCGACTCTGCACAATAGACTTTGTCAGTCATGAAATCTAATTCACAAATAGACAAGTCTACATAGACTATCAAAGATAGATCAACACCTCTGAAAAATAAGTGTCTGAATGATGTAATTTAGTCATGAATCTTGTTGTCTAGAATAGGACTATGCTATCATAAAAAAAAATTAGGCTTCTAATGAATTTAAGGAATGAATGAAAATTGAATTATCTCAACAAAACTCAAAGAGAAAACCGTAGTATGCTTCTCCTTCTATTCTCCTATTGTTCCTCCTTTTCCTTTTGCCTTTAAGCAAATTAGAATTGGTTGAAGTAGTTGAACTAATTCTTTAAGTAAGTTAACTAAAACTCAAGCAACTTTTTAGTTAAGCGGGAAAAGTAATAAAATCATAATAAGGGTTTTAAATAAATAATAATTAGTAGGTGGGACCCCTTGTGACTCCCTTTAGTTCCTTAACAATCATAACACAACTAGTTAATCAAACAAAACATCCCTCCTTGTGACTTCCATCATCACTTCATATTTTGACAATTTATATCAATGATAATTGAAATTATTTCCAGAAATATATTACCCATATATCTAAAAAATAGTATGTTGTTCAAAATTTCAGAAGTCAATTGTTCTCAACAATTAATAAATAAAAATTTAAAATCCATATTTTCCACTCTGGGAAGCAATCTTTCCCTTGTTGATGTTGTCACCTTTTGACCTCTCTGAATTTTCCTTAGGCTGTGTGGAGCCTTTAGGCCTAATATCATTGATCACATGAGAGCAATCATCTCTTAAATGCATGTGGGAGGACACGGATTTATCAGATTCATTTGAGGGTGAGGAAGGGGCAGCAATGGCTTTTCCTTTGTCAGGAGCATGGTGGGCCTCCGTTTTTAACCTTTTTCTTGCATGGGAAGACTGAACTGGTGAGTGGATAGGGGAATATTGGAAAATTTGATTAATAGGTGGAGGAGCAGGTAGAGACAAGTTAGGCCAACCACGATGTTGGGAGACTGCCCGGTGGAAAATCTCTTGCCATCTGTCGTTTCTGGGGACTTCAGGTTGTAGTGAGATATGAGGAAGCACTGGGATACCTGGTACCTGTGGGGCTTGGAAGGGATGCCTTTCAGGCCTAGGTTGGATCACTCCTTTCCCAATCCAGTTAAAAAATCCAACTTGAAATAGTTGGCCCAACTCTTGTGAGTCTGCGTCAAAGTGTATAGAGAATCTTGGCCTTCTAGGGCCCCTATTCCAATTTCCCCTTCCTCGGTTACCCCTTCCATGGATACCTCTGCTAAAAAATCTCATTCCTGTATGCATAATTGATTAACAAATAGTTTCTTTAACAACCATACATGACAAATCTTTTAAATATGAAATAAAATTTGGCTCAACAACATATCAAACTCATGCAATCCAATCCATACAAATCATTTAATAGTTTTAAATGAGTAGGGGGTGAACTGTTGGATCATGTTTTCATTGATGCCAATGGTTTGATTATTTGGGAGATTGTTGGATCAAGTGTCATATATGAAAATGGTTTGTTTGATTGATTTCAAGTAATTGATTGATTGATGATTGTCCTTGATGAGAATGATATATGTCAAAGTGGAAACTAATTGATAAATATGGATCATTGATATGATGCATAGATGAAGATGGATCAATGAGTTGTCATTGATACATGATGATGCATAGTTTGTTTGATGAAAATATGACTTATTATTGTCTTATCATGATTTATAAGGCGCACAAATGGATGAACTCCAAAGTGGTCCCCTTATGGTGAAATCCCTCACGGGAAGACACTTTACAGATTGAGTTATCCTAGAAGAATGGTTGGAGGACCCATGCTTGTATGTGGAATAATGAGATGAATATCAATGAATTTGTTGGTGAAACTATCCTGGATGGATAGTTCTTGTCATGCCATTTTAGGTGGTATGTGGTATGTCACATAACTCCTCACGGTTTGAGAGTTATGGCTCTATGAAGTTGAAGGACCCCCATATGTTGGCTTGAAGCCCTAAATGGTCAAAGAAGTCAAAGTGCCCTAAAAAGAAGAAACCATTATTTAAATGATAAAGTAAATTGACAAAGTCAAGATGGATTATTTAAATAATAAAGAGAAGTGACAAAATCAAGAAGGAATATTTAAATGATAAAGTATTTGAGAACTTTCTATTTATGGAAAGTGGTTAACCCTAAAATAAGGAAAATAGGTTAGGTGACCTAGAAATGGGTTAAGTAACTTAAAAATGGGTTAAGTACCTAGAGGATGAAAGTATAAATAAGATAGCTATGGTCTCTTGTAGATCATCCTTTGTGTGGATCAATGGAGAGCTTCTTGTGAATATCTTTTGGAGTATTGATGGAGATATTCTTGCACATTATTGGTGTGGATCTCTTGATCATGATTGAAGATCTATTCTGAGGAAGAGAGCGAGAGGAGGATCTGATGGACGCATCAAAGTTTCGGCAATGTCAGAGATCTTGACGGAAAAATTCTCAGAACTTCAGAAACCCTAGTTTCTGAGGTATACGTGGGTTGTATGTGCTTAAGGTGCGTATACATTTAGGTATACACAGGTTGTCTAAATACAGGGAGCGTATGGTGGATAAAATGGTGAATATTTGTGTTTGAGCTGGTGCCAAGCTCTTGGATGATTAGGAAGGTTCCAGATCTGCATTCTATGGCCTCAGATCTATCACTAAGATACTGGTATGATTACATTATTGTCTTTATGAATACTATTGTTTGATGTTATGGGAATGCTTAAGGCATTCCTGGTATGGATTCTATGGTGTGGTTCAGTTTGGTTGATTAGGTTGATGGAGTGATCAGTACTCTTGTGATTTAGTTGTGACATGATTGTTATGGTATACTAGATGCTTATACATGTTTGAGATAACATTCATATTGATCTATTGTGGAGCATGAGAAAGCTATTGGAGATCTTGGAGATGTTGTGACTGGAAGTGGGTCATTTTGGACAGTGGAAGACAGAAGAGAAAGTGATTGAAGTTTGCAGAGGATTTGAGCATGTGAAGCAAAGCAAAACCCTAGTTGCTCAGAAGCATACGCATGTTGCATTATACACTGGTCATGTGCACACGCGGGCTGTAGTGAGCCAGGGCACGTACACATGCGGGCTGCACTACTGACAGGTCGTGTACATGTTGACGGATTGATATCTGTTGATGATTGTTGCCTCATCTCAGTTGGTGCTGAGGGTGTATGCTGATTCTTGCATTGTAGATCTGGTGCTCTTGTAGAGTTGTACTCTATTTAGTTGTTGCTGATAAACCCCAGATTGTTGTCCATAATAAAAAGAAAATTTGTACATACATCTTGTGTTCTTTGTGTTCCTTATGGTGATGACTTGTTGATGATATATTGCTGATATATGTTGCTGATACATGTTCTCATCTAACTGGTCATAAATGACAACAATGGATAATAAGTAAATGTTGAATGTTAACTATGGAGTTTTTCTAAAGAGGGAAGTTTTGGGAAAAAGAGCCCCACACTCTTTCACCCCCCCTCCACCCCTCTCCCCGCCCCCCCCTCTAAGTATGGTAGGTGTGTCCAACATGAACAAGGGTTTTGGGATATGTGAGGGGTTGTATTGAGTGAAAAATGTTAAAATGAGGGGAAACAGTTCATGATTACTACGCACAGACATCAAACAATCAATTGTACCATAAACCAAAAGAATATATCACTGTAATTAATCCATGCGATCCTTTACCTATCGTAATACATAAATTATCTTCACTATAATTAAATTTTAGGAACAGGGAGTTGATAGTGAATATGGAAAGGCAAGGGGAATCATAATGTGTAAAAAGTGAAATAATGGTAGGGAAAAAAATGGATATTGTTCGAAAAGCCAATTAAGTAATCCATAAAAACAGTTTTGTATTCAATACAACTATTCCAACACCAATTAATTAATTACGGTGACAAATTAAACAATTATTGTGTGTTAAAACTTGTCCACTGTGCCACATTCAATTTATTTAAACTTTCAATTAACACAGTGTATTATACTCAAAATCGTCATGACTTTCACCCATATTGTTTTAAAAGAATTATGTTTATTTTCATTTCTTTCCCTTTTATATTTAAAATAAAATCTAAGGAACACACAGTCATAATGCTTCAACTATGTTCAACATAAAAAAAAAAATATCAACCACTGCCCATAATTTAATTTCTCAAATCAAACATAGACATGGGTCTTTCCTGAGTTGAACAGACTCTCTTAAAAACATGCTCGATTCCAATCCTTTAAAAAAATTAACAATTAAATTTTAAATGAAGCCATACTACCAAAACATTGTGCTCATCTCTGATGGTGCATTAAAATAAAACGATGAACGATGTCTATAAATCATACAAAGTAGACAGTCAGGTCAAAGTGATCAACTCTTCAAATTGCAAAAATCTCAATCTGGACAAATTAAACACACAACAAACACCAACTTCCATTTATACCATGCTATAGGAACAGGCATAACGCAAAGATACATCTTTTGTTGGAATTGTTTTTATAAGTGTAGTTGTCATTAATGGCAAACATTACTATTGGAAAGGCATTTGGCAACGAACATTTGGCTTGGCAGAGCAAACATTGTTATTGACAGAGTATGTGTTGGCAAAGCATTTGTAAACCATTACTATTGGCAGAGAAAACATTATTATTGACATAGTATTTGGAAAACATTACTATTGGCAGAGATTTGGCAACCATTACTATTGGTAGAGAAAACATTGTTATTGGCAGAGTATTTGGCAAACATTATTATTGGCAGAGCATTTTAAACAAAGCTTTTGTTACCATATTGGAGTTTAGCGTTATGGAGTTTGTAGGCATTGATGTTATGACATGTGCATACATATGCCAAACACCGCAAATGGTGCATACCACAAATGGCGCATCACCAAAATTCCTGCGCATACTTATGCCAATCTGTTATCACCACGAATAGAACAGATACGTGTTGCTCTGAGAACAGAATTCAACTACAGGAAACCAATCTGCTATCACCACGAATAAGCACAGATACGTGTTGCTCTGAGAATGGAATTCAACTACAGGAAATCAATCTGCTATCACCATGAATAAGCACAGATACGTGTTTCTCTAAAAACGGAATTCAATTACAGGAAATATCTTTTTGCTTAGTGCAATAAGGGCTTTAACAAACTCCAAAATTTATAATTCAACGGTGAAGATGCTTTGATGAATCTGATCTAAGGGTAGTTGTGCATTGCGTGGATCAATCAGTCCAAGGGTAGTTTGTATAGTTATAATCAGTTACAAAGATTAAAACTAATATTTGAAGGGGATTCAAACTGTATTTCTATATATAGCACGCTTTCCATGAAGGATTTGAGAGTTAAAAGGAAATATATTTAAGTGGGAGTTATTGCTCTTGGAAATAGAGGAGGAAATTCATTTTATCTCTGTAAATTAACATGAACAGAAATAAAAATATACAGAGACAGTGAGAAGAAATGATGAAGACAGAGCAAAGATTAGGGAGAGAAGACATATGCACAGATTGATGATTAAATGGGGTACAGGTCCAAAGGTGCAATTGTTTTCACAGGTGTAATTGTTTTAATTTATAAACAAAATGAATGAATAGATATCAAATAACTTGAATAATAAAAATATGTAGAGGATAGAGTTATTTATTTATTCTCAGATGATATGTGATGAAGGCCCTATTTTGCAAGGTTTTGATCAAAGAATAGATTTAGATATGAATCTGTAGACATAGATGGAAAGAATACATAGGGGTTGAGTGACTGAAGGTATTCATGTCCAAAGATTCTTTAAACAGAAAGTTCAGAGGTATGTATGAATGTTAAAGATTAGTTAGTAATGTTATTGATTTCTTTGATCAAAGGTGTGTATGAAAGAATGATATAAATTCTTGATCATTTGACAAAGAAGAAAATAAGTTGGTTTGCATATTCTTAGTGGCAGCACAGTATTATCAAGGTGGTAGGGAGGAGCAAGGGGAGACTATCAAGGTGGTAGGGAGGAGCAAGGGGAGACTATAAAAGTATCCTGTACAAGTTGGTTCTTGTACATTTGGGAGTTGTAGCTTCCATTCAGTAGGTGCTAAAGAAACAAAGGTAGCAGCCGGGTTGTAGCTCAGATAAAATAAGAATGTAAAGAGAATTTGGAGCTTTCCTTTCATTCATAAGAAGAAGAGGTTTTTCCTTTTTGGGTTTCCTCATGAAAATCTCTCTGTCACTGTCCATTTACATGAGTGCATGTTAATTGATTTGAATGATTTGCAGCAAGACATATAGTAAAACGCATAATCTGTGTTCATTAAGTAATCTCTTTAAAGAAAAGAAAGAAATTTTATATAACTTATTCACCCCCCCTCTTTCTTAGGCTATCATGTTCAACAATTGGTATCAGAACGAGGTTACTTTAATCACTAGAAGTTTGATCTTTAATAATGGATAAGAAATCTGATTTTACTAAAATGGATTACCTCTGTTTGATGGACATAATTATGCCTTTTGGAGTATCAGGATGAAGTTCTTTTTGCAGTCTCAAGGAGTAGATGTTTGGCAAGATGTGTTAAATGAATATAAGGCTCCAACAACAGTTCCAACAGATGCTGCAGGGAAGAAACTTTATGAAAGTAATTCCAAAGCTATGTATGCAATACTTGGAGGATTGACAGGTTCAAAATTTGTTAAGGTAATGCATTATGGTTCAACAAAATAATTATGGGACAAACTGAAGAAGGTATATGAAGGAGATACAAAGGTAAATAATGCTAAATTACAATCATATAGAAGTCAATTTGAAAGTTTAAAAATGGAAGAATCTGAAGATATAGCTACCTATTTTTTACGTATTGATGAAGTAGTCAATACTATGAGATTGCTACTTTACTAATGGATGAGTTGCAAGGAATACTAACATCATATGAGATGAGGACATCCAATGAGAATCCTTCCAATAAGGAAGCAACTTTCAAGGCAACAAAGAAGGACAAGAAAAAGGTTGAAATAGAAACAAGTAATCATGAGGATTCAAAAGAAGACATGGAAGAAGCTAACTTTGTTAAAAATCTAAAAAGAGGTACTGGCAAGTACAAAGGTAAACTTCCTCTCAAGTGCTTTAATTGTGGTAGAATAGAGAATTTTGCTTCTAAGTGTCTGTACAATAAACATTCTGATGGAGAAGAAGAAAGTAATAGCAAAACCAAAGAATATAAGAAATTGTATAAGAAGAAAAGACTATTCATCAAAAATAATAGTGAGTCCTCAGATATAGATGAAAGTCATGAAAGTACAGATATAGGACTTTTTATGGATATGGAAAATAATAATGATGAACTTATTGAAGAAGAAGAAGGTGAAGTTGACCTGGAAGCTGAACTTGTAAGTGCTTTGTCTGAATTAAATAAAGTAAGAAGAGAATGCAAACAATTTAAAAGAGAGATTGAGAGTTTAGATCAAGAATTACAGAAGTCAAACAATTTAATTGAAAACACTGAGATCATGTTAGTTGACTTAAAACTCAGTTCTCAAGTATCAGATCAAATTATCTGTAGTCAAATATCAACTTATGATAAGATTGGAATTGGGTATAAGTTCGAAGTTACTAATACAAGCTCTAGTTCGAGTTTTGAAAAAGTAGGTACAAAGCATACAAATGAGAAAAACACCTACAAGTAGAAGGGATAAGAAAAGCAAGAAGATAATCAGACTTCAACAGTGCATAGAAAAAGTTATGGTAGACATCAAAACAGGTTTGAAGGTTATTGTTTTTTTAGTTATAAGTATGGACACAAAGCATCTTTATGTAATGTTTTTTCAAGAAATATAAGTGCACATAACAGTCATGGCATATTTAGATATGAAAGAAGACGTGATAAATCTATTCAGAACAATGTGAACAACTCACATAACAGATTTGATGCTTTGAAATTTGAAGTTGAATGCTATAGGTGTAATAACTTTGGACATATTTCAAGAAACTATCCAGTGAATTTTCAAAAATCTGTTATAAACCAATACACAAATCAGAAAACTAGTTATTGGAAAAGGAAGAATGATCATTTAGAAATTGAAGAGTGTAAACTTGCTTTACAAGCTGATCATAAAGTTAAGTGGTGTGTGGACAGTGGATGCTCAAAACATATGATAGGCAGAAAACAAATCTTTGATTCTTTAGATGAAAGAAAAGAAGGCTTAGTCACATTTGGTAATGATCAATCAACTTGAATAGTTGGAAGATGCATTGTTTGTTTGAACAAAGACATAATGGCTCAAAATGTTTTACTAGTTGAAAATATGGAACATAACTTGTTGAGTGTAAGTCAAACATGTGATAAAGGGCATATTATGATATTTGATTCTAAACAATGTCAAATCAAGGATGTTAAAACAAATCAGTTAGTTGGAACAACTACAAGGACATCAAATAATATATACATTTTAGATGAAAACGATGAAAATCGTTATCTTGGACATGAAGATGAAAGATGGTTATGGAATAAAAGACTTGGACATATTAACTTTGACAATCTGATTTAGTTAAATAAAAAGGAGGCAATAAGAAACTTACTTGTCATAAATAATCTTTCCAACTTTATTTGTAAACAATGTCAACATGGTAAACAAACTAGAGACTTTATTTGTAAACAATGTCAACATGGTAAACAAACTAGAGTCAAGTTTACAAAAAAAGGAATATTAGATACAACAAAACAATCTGATTTAGTTAAATAAAAAGGAGGCAATAAGAAACTTACTTGTCATAAATAATCTTTCCAACTTTATTTGTAAACAATGTCAACATGGTAAACAAACTAGAGTCAAGTTTAAAAAAAAAGGGAATATTCTACAACAAAACCTTTGGAAATAATACATGCTGATGTATGTGGACCTATGAGGACAATAGGTCTAAATGGTGAAAGATACTTTTTGTTATTTGTGGATGATTTTACTCGAATGACTTGGTTGTTTTTGTTGAAAAAGAAGTCTGAAACATTTAGTTGCTTTCAAGTTTTCAAAGAACTGTCTGAAAATGAAATTGATATGAAGATTAAGTGCTTAAGGTTAGACAATGGAGGAGAGTTTGTGTCAAATGAATTTAACAATTACTGTGATGAAAATGGAATTAAAATACATTTCTCTATTACAAAAACACCTCAGCAAAATGGTGTTGTTGAAAGAAAAAACAAAATTGTTATGTAAATGTCAAGAGCAATGTTAAATGAGTCCAGATTGAATGACATGTTTTGGCCTCAAGTTGTTCACACCGTTGTACACATCTTGAATAGAAGTTGCTAAGAAATAATACTGATAAGACGCCTTATCAATTATGGAAAGGAATGCCAACCAACATAAAACATTTTAGAATTTTTGGGAGTAAGTGTTACATTAAAAGAATTGATAAAAATATGGGGAAATTAGACTCTAGAATTGATGAAGGCATATTGGTTGGATATTCATGTTCAAGAAAGGATTATAAATGCTATAATTTCAGATTAAGAAAGATTGTTGAATCTATAAATGTAAAGTTTGATGAGTCCTCATTTTTGAAGTCCAAATCTAAACAAAAGCATAAACAAATACATAAAATATATGACAAACATAAGATGGATAAAGATGTAAGTGAAACAAAAGAAACTAAGACTGATGATAATGAACAGTTAATTCCTACATCAATACAGGGCACAACTCCATGTAAGACTCCAAGCAAAAGAATACAGAAAAATCATCCTGAAGAACAAATCATTGGTGACATAAATTCAGGTATTGGAACAAGAAGTAGAAGGTTATAATCCACTTCAACCCATGAACAGGTATCACTACTTTCTTTGATTGAACCCAAAAATATTGAATAAGCAATTAAAGATGAATACTGGATGAAAGCAATGAAAGAAGAGATTAATCAAATTGAAAATAATAAAACATGGGAATTGGTTCCTAGACCATTGAACAAAAATGTTATTGGGGATAAATGGGTTTTCAGAAATAAGATGGATGAAGCAGGAAAAGTAACCAGAAATAAATCCAGATTGGTTTGTAAAGGGTATGTACAAGTAGAAGGAATTGAGAAACGTTTTCTCTTGTTGCGAGAATGGAATCTATTAGGTTGTTTTTAGCCTATACTAGTTCTAAGAACATTAAAGTTTATCAAGTGGATGTAAAATATGCATTTTTGAATGACGATCTAGAAGAAGAGGTATACATGGAACAACCAGATGGTTTTCAGGTAGAATAAGCAGACCAGTAGAATAAGCAGACCAGTGTGTCTACAGGTTGAAAAATGCTTTATATGGACTAAAACAAACACCAAGGGCTTGGTATTCTAGGCTTGACAGTTACTTAAGGCAACAAGGATACATGAAAGGTAACACTGGCAATAATCTCTATATCAAAGAAGAGAATGATAGCTTGGTCATTGTAGAAATTTATGTAGATGACATTATTTTTGGAAGTGATGATGAGAACCTTAGCAAACGGTTTGTTGAATGTATGCAAAATGAATTTGAAATGTTTATGCTTGGTAAAATGAAGTTCTTCTTAGGCTTGCAAATTAATCAATATGATAAGGGTATTTTCATTACTCAAACAAAGTATATTCATGAAATGCTTAAGAAGTTTAAGATGCATGATAGTAAACCAATGGGCACTCCTATGGTTACTGGCTGTAAATTAAGTAAATTTGATGACTCTGAAGAAGTTGAGCAAACAATGTACAGATCTATGATTGGCAATCTTCTATATGCTACAGCTACAAGGCCTGATATTATGCATGCAATTTGTCAGGTTGACAGATTTCAGGCATCTCCTAAAGTTTCTCATCTACTTGCAGTAAAACGAATTTTCAGATATCTTAAGGGGACATCAGATTTTGGTTTGTGGTATCCAACAGGTAATCAACGTGACTTACATGCTTTCACTGATGTTGATTGGGCAGGGTGTGTTGATGACAGGAAGAGTACTAGTGGAGCAACATTTTTTCTTGGTGGATGTCTTTTGAGTTGGTCAAGCAAGAAGCAATCAATAGTGTCTCTGTCTACTGCTGAAGGAGAATATATAGCAGCTTCAAATTGTGGTACACAGGTTATAGGGATGAAACAAATCCTAGAAGATATACACATTCATTATAATACTCATATTCCTATTTATTGTGATAATACTAGTTCTACCAGTATTTCCAAAATTCATGTTATGCATTAAAAAAAAAAACACACTTCTATTAAGTTTCATTTTCTCAGAGATCAAGTTATGAACAAAGTTATTAAACTGGAATACATTGGAACAAAGTATCAAATTGCCAATATATTTGCTAAACCTTTACCTAAAATGCAATTTGAAAGTCTTCGAGATCAGTTGGGAGTCTGTTCTTTGTAAGTTGACTTTATATCAAACTACAAGTTGTCATAATCAAAAAATTCATATTGTTGGCAATTGATTGTTCAGGGTTATTGTTTAAGGGGGAGTTGTTGCCAAATAAGATATATATACAAATGCTTTCTTAGTATTTTGGTCAGGAGGAGTAACATATCAGCAAAGATTCATTACACTTCAGCAGTAATAAAGAAAGTTGAAAGAAATTCTGGCTTAAATGATCAATTCATCGAGGGACAAAAACATCTTTGCATCGAGGGACAAAAACATCTTTGCAAAGACTTGTTGCTTATAATCATTTCATTGCAGATAAAATTGACAGGACTTTAAAATATTTGATACTTTCCTCAGAAATTTTCTTGTTTATTGATTCACACAGGTTCATGACTCGTTGATGTTCACATTGATATTATTTTATCTCAGACAGGGGGAGTATAATGGCTCCTTTTCCATAGATGACAAAAGGGGGGGAACATAGTAAGAGTTAGTTTTCCATCAATGCCAAAGGGAGAGTTTGTTGGCATTGTTGTTATAAGTGTAGTTCTCATTAATGGAAAACGTTACTATTGGTAGAGCATTTGGCAACAAGCATTTGGCTTGGCAGAGAAAACATTGTTATTGACAGAGTATTTAGAAAACATCACTATTGGCAGAGCATTTGGAAACCATTACTATTGGCAGAGAAAACATTGTTACTGGCAGAGTATTTGGCAAACATTATTATTGGCAGAGCATTTTAAACAAAGATTTTGTTAGCATATTGGAGTTTAGCGTTATGGAGTTTGTATGCATTGATGTTATGACAGGTGCATACATATGCCAAACACCACAAATGGCGCATCACCAAACTACCTGCGCATACTTATGCCAAACTACTATCACCACGAATAGCACAGATACTTGTTGCTCTGAGAATGGGATTCAACTATAGGAAACCAATCTTCTATCACAACGAATAAGCACAGATACGTGTTTCTATGAGAACGGAATTCAAGTACATGAAACCAATCTGCTATCACCATGAATAAGCACAGATACGTGTTGCTCTAAAAACGGAATTCAATTACAGGAAATATCTTTTTGCTTAGCGCGATGAGGGCTTTAACAAACTCCAAAAGTTATAATTCAACGGTGAAGATGCTTTGATGAATCTGATCTAAGGGTAGTTGTGCATTGCATGGATCACTCAGTCCAAGGGCAGTTTGTATAGTTATAATCAGTTACAAAGATTAAAACTAATACTTGAAGGGGATTCAAACTGTATTTCTATATATAACATGCTTGCCATGAAGGATTTGAGAGTGAAAAGGAAAGATATTGAAGTGGGAGTTGTTGCTCTTGGAAATAAAGGAGGAAATTCATTTTATCTATGTAAATTAACATGAACAGAAATAAAAATATACAGAGACAGTGAGAAGAAATGATGAAGATAGAGCAACGATTAAGGAGAGAAGACATATGCACAGATTGATGAATAAAAGGGGTACAGGTTCAGAGGATTCATGCACAGGAGACTTCTCAAGCAGCAAATTGTGTTCACGAGTGCAATTGTTTTAATTTATAAACAAAATGAATGAATAGATCTCAAATAACTTGAATAAGAAAAATATGCAGAGGATAGATTTATTTATTTATTCTCAGATGATATGTGATGAAGGCCCTATTTTGTGAGGGTTTGATCAAAGAATAAATTTAGATATGAATTTGTAGACAAAGATGGAAATAATACATAGGGGTTGAGTGACTGAAGGTAATCATGTCCAAATATTCTTTAAACAGAAAGTTCAGAGGTATGTATGAATGTTAAATATTAGTTAGTAATGGTATTGATTTCCTTGATCAAAGGTGTGTATGAAAGAATGATTTAAATGCTTGATCATTTGATAGAGAAGACAATAAGTTGGTTTGTAGATTCTTAGTGATAGCACAGTATTATCAGGGTGGTAGGGAGGAGCAAGGGGAGACTATAAAAGTCTCCTGTACAAGTTGGTGCATGTACATCTGGTAGTTGTATGTTTCATCTAGTAGGTTTTGAAGAAACTGAGGTAGCAGCCTCATCTAGGTTGTAGGTCAGATAAAATAAGAATGTAAAGAGAAGTTGGAGCTTGCCTTTCATTCATAAGAAGAATAGGTTTTTCCCTTTTGGGTTTCCTCATGAAAATCTCTGTGTCAATGTCCATTTATATGAGTGCATGTTAATTGATTTCAATGATTTGCAGCAAGACATATAGTAAAAAGCATAATATGTGTTCATTAAGTAATCTATTTAAAGAAAAGAAAGAAATTTTATATAACTGATTCACGCCGCCCCCACCCCCCCCTCTCAGTTAGGCTATCCTGTTCAACATCTTTGTGACTGTAGATATACAATTACTCCCAATAAATCCATTTATAACAATGTTGAGTTATTGATTCTAATGTCACAATAAAAGGAGGTAGCGACTGTGTGTCCATTATAATTTCCAATTACAACTCTCCAATCAACGTAATCAAATAGAGACGATCCAACAATCGAACCCGCTGTCAATAATACTCAACCAACTTATGACAGTCAACAATATGCCCGACAGGGTGTGAATGGTTTAGTTTATCAAAATTGGGCTCTGTAACTAATGAAAAAAATAATCAAGTTCTCGCTCGGTGGAACCAAACACAGGGATACTGGAGGTTAACCATATTGACAGTAGGTGAGAGACTTCGAGACAAGCATGGGGGAACCACAAACCTTATAACCCTTAGCTTGTAGTATAGGGTGATAGTTCAACACCAGGTATGGGAGACCATGATGCATAGGAGCAGAGGTTTCTTACTGGCCAGTAACCAACACCAAGAACACGCAGATACATAACCCTCGTGTTTTTCCCCAATATCCGAATAATGTTGATAGCAATGCAGAGCCAAGGTACTACCAAAAACCCTGAAGCATGCTTATTTTCATAATAGCCACCTCATAACCAACTGTCTGGATACCAATAACACAAAATGAGCCCATGACCAGGTGAAAAAGATATGCAGTGACCAAAACGTGGTTTAAAGAATATACAGTAACCCCATATCACCAAATACAACCGGTGTGGTTACCATAACTGTGAGGAGAGGGCTAGCAAGTCTAAACAGAGTGAAACCCTCCAACCAAAACCCATAAAGACAACAGGGATCCATCATGGTTTCCACCAGATAGAACAACGAATGAAATTGCAACTTCAACCATCGATTTTTCCATTTGAAATGAATAACACACACAGTCATTCCAGAGAAAACACCACGATTTTACACAGTTTCCAACCTCAAGAAAACACCACGATTTTACACAGTTTCCAACCTCAAGAAAACACATACCAACACATTATCGAGCCAACATTCATTTCATACACAGAGTGAATTCATGGATGGGAGAAAAGAACCATACCTGTAACCAATGGCCTTAAAAATGTGAGCTTGGTCAAGCAGTTCCTTCCATGCCTAAATCTCAGAGCTTAACCACAACAAAACCAAAATGAACAATAACCATGTTAGGGTGATGACCCAGTGGGAGAAGTATGGAGTGACGTGAATTTTCTACATGTCTCTTCCATACTCCATATCATTCAATTATGTAGTACATGACATCCATCCAAACCATTAATCCATGCCATTAATCCATGCATCGAAACTTGCACACTGTTACACCTGAAAATTACTCACTTCAATAGTGTCGCAAGTGTCATCATTTCAAGTGTTGTAAGTGTCACATCTTGTCCGTAAGTGTCGCATCTTGACCACAAGTGTCACAACCATCATACTTCCATATTTCCTATGCCATGCCTCTAATGACATCATAAGGACACTTAAGACACATCAAAGACTGGTTTTGAAGAAGAGAAATCACTTGACAAGGAGTACAAGCCTTTTTCCACTGAAAAACCACTCAAAAATGGATTTTGGAGGGTAGGGATACCCTACCAACTATTAGGGAGTGCTAGTGCTCCCTGGGCCCATTTGGGGGAGCTTTGGAATGCTCTATGAACCCTTTTGTGGGAGCTCTACCCTTTTTGAGAAATTTTTTTGGTTTGTTGAGCTAAAACAGGGAAGAATCCCCTCAATCTATGAAGTTGGTTGGATTCGAATATGAGTTCAAGGCATGATCTTAGGGAAGATCCACAACTGAAGGAGAGGAATCCTCAACTTATCCCAAAGATCTCTCAAGTGGTTGGGCCTCTCAAAGCTTATATAAGGAGTCCTTCTCACGGTGAAAGGTAGATGATAGAGATTGGAGATACCAAACTTATGATCTCATAAGTGGTATTGGAGATGAAAATATTGGAAGTATGAAACCTATGATCTCATAGGAAACATACATGATACAGAGAGATATAGAGAATGTTAAGCCCTAATATTGGCTCATTACCCCTTAATTGGGGCATATTATATTAGTAATGTTATTTTATTTATGTCGTCTTTAGGCCATTAGTTGTAATTATACCTCCTAGTCTCCTATACCAAGGAGAGATTTTCATTTTGAATCATCTTGTACTTGAACATTTAAGTGGGGTAAAAGAAGGTTTCCCCCTCGAAGAGGCTTATTACCTGAAATTATCTTTTTTTCAAGGTGTTGAGTACTTTTCCTGAGGTTTTTCTATGCTATATTGATGTTTGGTTCTTAACATATGGTATCAGAGCTCAAGGTCTTGGGGTTTCGCTGCTACATCTGATACACCGTGGAATTTTTGCTATAACTTTTTTTCTACAACGTTTCAGAAGGAATGGCTTGGAGGATATTTAGTAGACGGATCAAGGTACGTTGGGTTCACAATTCAGCTCCTGAGGCATTATATGTTCGGAGATACAACCTATACAAGACAGGGTTCTGGAATCATCCTGAAATGAGTCATTGCAAAATTTTCACTATAAAAAAGTTTCTGTAACGTTTCAGACCCTGAACTCTGGAGGCCATTTACAGAAATTAACAATATATCTATGGTAAAATGTTCAACTTCTGGGTCATCTTAAATTTGTAGATACACCTTGTGTAATATATGGTATCTGACTAGTCCTATTGACTAGTCTCAAGAAGGTATTCCAGGTAAAACAATCATAACTTCTTGATAGAGTATCCAAATTGAGTGGGACTGGTTTCATTGGATTGTGGACAGTCTGTAGTATTTTGGGTACGAGTTTCAGAATTTGATATCAATTATTTTGTGCAGGGCATGCTATACAAGTGGGATCTACTGGAAAGGCCAAAAATCGGCAAACTGTGAGGAAGTTACCATAAATTCCACTTGGCACATCAAATTTTGACCAGACTTGTGGCATTACAGAGAAGAAATATTAGAGAACTTCTGAAAAGAAAGTTTCATACCCAGAAGGGCCCAAACTTGGGAGATAGAACAAAATAAATATTGTCTAGTAGAACCGCCTCAAAATCAAGATTCAAAAGTGATACTTGGCCAACATGCCACCAAAAAAGGGACTTTCTACACCAAATAAGCCTCCAAAAAATCCTAATTGGACTCTTGATGAAGGTGAAGAAATGTGTAGGGACATAAATGAACTACAAAATAATATGGATTCAATGGAAGCTAAGTTGGATACTAAGATGGATTCAATGGAAGCTAAGATCATGGAGGTATTGAAACATTTCGTAATAGAGAAGACACCCGAAAGTGAAAATGCATCCCATGAAATTCATGATGAGGACACAAGGAAGGTGAATCAAGAATGGAGAAACTCCAAATTTGGTTTGAAGACCAAAGACATTCCTAATATTGATATGAGGAAGTTTGATGGCAAGGACCCAATCACATGGATACTTCAGATGGAGCAATTCTTTGATCTCCATAATGTGCCACATACACAAAAGGTACGAATTGCTTATTTATATTTAGAACCTAATCAA
>ML788206.1:297669-316344 GCA_009831015.1 Picea engelmannii | reverse complement strand
TGAAATAATTTATTTTGTATTCACTTTGAATTATAATACACTCATCACTTCACTTTATTATTTACCTTTTAAAATCTCTTAAACCACTTTGACTACTTTGACCTTTTGGGGCTTCTAGATGATATATGAGGGTCCCCCAACTTTGTAAGGCCATAACTCTCAAACCGTGAGGAGTTATGTGACGTTCTACATACCACCAGAAATGGCATGACATGTACTATCCATATAGAATAGTATTATCTAAAATACTATCATAACTCATACCGTTACCCATCAAACTTGGGTCCATTACCTAAACTTGGGGTCTCCAACTTCTCATGGCCATAACTCTCTAACCGTGAGGAATTATGTGACGTTCCACATACCACCGGAAATGACATGACAAGCACTATGCATCTAGGATATTTTCCCTAACAAATTCACTTTTTTTCATCTCATTATTCCACAATTAAGCATGGGTTCTCTTACTCCACAAAGCGTCTTCCCGTAAGGGCTTTCACCATAAGGGGACCACTTTGGAGTTCATCCATATTTACTTCTTATCAACCATGACAAAACAATAATGAGTAATATTTACATCAAACAATATTGGGTCCATTACCTAAACCTTTATGCTACGGGGCTTTCTTCAAGTGTTGACATCAATGACAGCCAACCTTAATCAACAATTTGGTTAGACTGCCTTTGAGATTTGCTTTGTCAAGATAGATGTCAGATCTATAGTCTCAGAATCCTTGGAGAAAGAAGTGTGTGGGAAGAAAGGAACTATTGGAAGGAACCTAACAACATCAAGGAATCTGGTTGTAACTTTCTTCCACATTCTTTAATATAGTGACATGTTTCTTTTCCATGAAATTTTTCTCATTTTATTGCATGACTCCTTGATCACATGCATAGGTTGTCAATGAATATACTATTGTTGTGTTCACTTTGGTTGGTTTGTGTTTCATTTCAGGATCAATATCACAAGAGCACTGGAGTGAAGCAGGGACAACAAAGATATAAGGAAGTGATATCTAAATGTATGTTATCCATTCCTTCTTTGGTAGTAAATTCAATGATTGTAACTTAGGGAAAGCACCATGTTTTGTCATGTTTTGTTCTAGATCCAGGTGGATCTAGGGAGATTAGTTTATGTCCGCACTTAACGATTAGCTCGATAAAAAAATTGGCGACTCCACTGGGGAACAAATTGTTTCCCTAGTTTGTCTTTCTTTCTTTCTTTGATCGCTTGGTTTCTATTTTCTGAGTCACTAGGAGATCCAGTTTGACTCTTTGACTGTTAAACTTCATTGAGAAAACCTTCTTACTTTTCATTTTTCCCATTTTTTGTTTGATTTCTGCACCCTTCTTTGAGGGACAACCCAACGACTTAGGATTTACGCACCCTATCTTTTTAGACCAGTGCAGAAATTCTGCACCCTACCCATATCTGGCCTGCAAAAATCAATGATTTTTGCACTGTGTTAGTCTACAGCCTACGAAAATTGTGAAAATTTTGATTTTTGATGGTGTTTTCCTTACCCAGACCTTGGATTTGGTTTTGGGGTGAATTTTTGGGTTTGATTATGATCTGTTTATAGTCTACTTGACATCTTTGAAATTTCTTTTAACCATCGTTTATTTATTTTCTCTTGGAAGATTTAGTCTCTTGATTTGAGTGTCTTTCTGTTACAAAGCATTGTTTTTCTTCAGAATTGTTTAGTGAAAGAATACTTATTTTTCTAAATAAATCATATTAAAAGAGAAACTTAGTTTGGGTTACTTTTGTTTTGAGGAAACTCTCTCTTTATTTTAGTGTCTCTCTGAAACAAAAGTTTTAATTTTCTTTCTTTGCATTGGTTTGGGGGCATATTTGCATTTGGAGTAGTGAAATTGCATGATTTTTGGAATTTTTTGGTCTTGAATTCTGAAAATTTTTCCCCCTCATGGCCAGTGGGGGGTCGTGAATCGTGTATGGGTGTACAGTCTATTTGTCTCATTTATTGAAAATCTTGATATTTATGAGTTTAGTAATATTTTAGGACATTTTACATCTGGGAATGATAAATGTTTTCTCCTTTTCGTAGCATAAATTTCATTGAATTGAAAAGATTGCATGTTCATCTCTTTGCATAAATTTCGAGTTAGTCAAAACACCATATTCTCCACACCATTTTCCTCTTTAGTAACAACATCCATAAAATAAATCGCTTATAAAAATTTATTAGACATTTTTATATTTTCTAGTAGAAAACCTACATTAGATTTTTTGGAAGGGATTTGGAATAGGTGTGAAAGGTAACTTTATAAAGCTGTAAACAAACATAGAATCTTGAGTTAGGGAGCGGTGAAATCCACTTATTACATTTTTTCCTGGGAAGCCCTTCTAACACAAGGGTCAATCACGAGGTCGCATTGAGACTACATAGTTACTCACCCTGCTTTGTTGGTCTTGGTGTAGAGATTGCGCATATTATTGGGGTCGCTTGAAGGTATACCCATAATGATGAGTGGAAGCCTTTCAAGTTGATTTTGGGCTAGATACCATGCCTTTGCACGTGGATCATATTGTCGATTGTTTCCCTAGGCATCACTATAGTAATTGGTAACCTTAGTAGCCTTTCTCTTTAGGTTCTTTACACAAGGTGTCTGTGGAGGGGCAAGTCTTCATGGTACCTGGAATCGACGTTGGCCAAAATCACTCGGGCTCCTTGGAGGGTATACCCACGATTATGTGTGGGAGCTTGCACCAGGGTGTAGGTCTGTTAAGTAGGCCATCAATGTAACTTTTCCACCTGCTCTATCTTATCCCCTTCTTACTTTGTTCCCGCGACATTGGATTTCATCACCAACTATTGTGCTCATTGTGAGAAGGTTTTGTTTGCTTGCTTGCTTACTAGATTTTTAGCGTGTGTTGTTTGTTCTCGCTATCATAATCTAGATTGTATATTTATTTAATGGCATCCGTTCCCAGAATGACCAATGAAGGAACCCCTGTCCGGGAACCTTTTGTTTTTCCCTCTTACAGGAACATTGGTCCTCCTCACATCGCTACTTTGAGCCTTCCAGGTTTCACAATTGGATTACCATTATGGTTGTTTTCCACTCATGTAATCCTGAATGCAGCTAGTGCTTCTGTTATAATCATTTTCCCCAAAGAACATCAACCTCATGTTGATTATTCACCTTCTTCACCTTCTCCACTTGTAGGGTCTTCTTCAATTTCATATTCTTCATTGAATGAAATCTCTAAAGCTAGTAACTCGGTGGATAAGAAGAAGAAGAAACAAAAGAATAAGAAGAATAAAAATAAACAAGGGTCCAAAATTCTAGCCACTGCTGGACATGTTGGAAAGAAACCAGTTACTTTTAATCGTGCCGGGAGTGTTTATGATGCAAGGATCACCCAAACAACCCATAAGTCCAAGTACCCTTGCAGGATTTGTAAGGGTAGCCATCTTCTTAAGGATTTCCCTGGTCTATCCAAGGTTATATAATTATGGTCTACACGCCCTCGCCAACCCATGCCATCAGCCTCTGAACAACATGTTGATGACCTCTCGTCAACTAGTCAAAATACCCTTGGGAAGAAGAAAAGTAGAGTCAATTTTCTTTGTAGGTTATGCGGAGGGAGTCATCTAACTCACCTTTTCCCTTGTATGAATGAAGCCTCAAAATTCCTGGAAGACATGATTGTTTCAAAGCCTCAACTTCCAATTGCTTATCGCAAGATTACTCTTGACCCACTGGTAATTGATGGAATGATCAATCTGTCCCCTTCATTGATAAATCCGGTTGATCATGTATTCAATCTGGTCACATCCTTAGTTGAACCAGTTGAAAAAGTGGTTGATTCGATCCCATCCTCGGTCGATCCCACTCTCCCATTAGAGAATGCAACCCAAGTGGTCGATTCCTTTCCACCCATCGACCCCATTCTCCCCTTGGAGAGTGCAACCCAAGTGGTCTCTCTGATCCTATCCTCGGTCAATCCCACTTTCCTGTTAGAGAGTGAAACCCAAGTGGTCAATCCCTTTACACCCGTTGACCCCATTCTCCCCTTGGAGAATGAAACCTAAGTGGTCGATCGAATTTCATCATCGGTCGATCCTACTCTCCTGCTAGAAAGTAAACCTAATGCTTCCCATGTTTTCCTCGTTGATACAAACTCTACTGTATCAAGGGGTATTCCTCCTTCTCCCATGGAATTCCCTTCAAGTAATGAAGCCATCCTTTTTAATTGGTGTGTGATAACTGGACCTCCTCTTACCTCTCACATTCCTTTCTAGATTACAGTGCAGGTTTGTGGTCGGGACGTTCCTCAGATGTTGATCGATGAAGGTGCATCCATTAGTATTTTGTCCTATATTGCTTGGCAGGCTTTGGGTTTCCCTCATCTTGTTCCAGTAACGCAAAATATGTTAGATTTTAATAGAAGGACCATTCAACATTTAGGGACCCTTCCTCATTTTCTTGTAACTTTGGGACGATAAATTGTCTTTATTGATGTCATGGTAGTCCAAGACCCCTTGGATTTCTCTTTACTCCTTGGGCGGGATTATGTCTATACCATGAAAGCTATTATGTCCACTCTTTTTTGTGTGATATCTTTCCCTCAATATGGAAGAATTGTAACCTTCAATCAACTTTCATTCATCAGTCCTGACTGGATTACCTCCTTAAACGGTTTGTATATAGAGATGGTATCGCCCTCGCCACAAATCAATTATGTGGCATTGTATCCCATGCCTTCAACTATCGATGAAGATGAGCCTCTCACTATAAGCTCAATCTCTTATGACTTAGATACGATAGTTGTCATGGTGATCTCTTTGGTAGGGCTATTAGAGCCTGATCTCCTTATCCCTATTGCGGCCCTCAACATGTGTTCCTTCCAAAGTGTGTTTCTTCCATCAAGTGAAGACCTCTTGGAAGCCATGTCCGAGTTTTGTCCCTTGACATGGTGTCCTTTTAGAGATTTTTCCTCTTGGAAGCCATGATCAAGAAGAACTTGAGCATGATTTTATGATTTCAAGCTCATTAAAAAATGAAACCAACCTTGAGCATGGTTTTCTGATTTCAAGCTCATTAAAAAAAATGAAACCATCTTTGTGGATATTTTTCATGTCTCTGTGGCAACCTCGTTAAAAAATGAAATAGAGGTTTAGGGATTGAACCTGGATTCTTGAGCATAGTTCTTGTTCCTGTGTTAAGCTCGTTAAAAGATGAAATGGATTGTTCCCCCTCTCTGTTTGAGTCAAGTCCTTCGTCTAGTATTTGAAGCTTCATTTCATTCACCTTTGCAGTTGGATGAAACGGATCTTGGCGGGAATTTTCTTCCAGCCTCTGGACTTCATGATGAAGTTGAGCCACTAGCTTCTTAAGCTGGGGGGCTAAGTACCAACTATGCATTGGGAAGTCACAAGCATATTTTTCTATGGTTCAAGATTGTGTAAAAATGAAACCACCTACCTCAAGCATAGTTTCCTCTGGTTCGAGCTTATGTAAAAATGAAACCAGATCCAAGCATAGTTTTGGTTAGTTTTTATGCTTGTGTAAAAATAAAATCTATCCCAAGCATAGTTTTGTTTTGTTTTAAGGCTTGCGTAAAAATGAAAACAATCATGAGCTTAGTCTTTGTTCTTTCTCATGCTCGTAAATACATGAGAATAAGTTATCGAGCTTAGTATTTGTTCTTTCTCGTGCTCATAAATCAATGAGAATGTAACCAAGTAAACTTTATCACTTTTTTCGGGCTCGTAAAGTTTATACGAAAAAAGAACCCCTTAGAGTTCCCTTTAAGCTCTTTTCAGACTCTCTAAACATGAAAATATTTCTGAGCGATCTTAATCTTTTCACGCTCATTAAATTATTAGAAAATATGTCTGTTGAGCCATAGTTTATCTCTTTTTTGGTCTCATCAGACTACTTTATGAAAAAGGAACTGAGAGAGTTCTCTTTAAGTGTTTTTTAGACTCTCTAAACATGAAAAACCCATGATTTTTCTTTGGACGCATTAAACAAACGTCGAATGGCCCATATGGGACCAAACCACTCCTTCCTAGGGTTCGTTAAACATACTCTGAGGGACTCATCCAAAGGATGAGCTTACATTACAAGCATATGTTATCCTCCTCAAGATTGCGTAAAAATAAAGAGGTACTCGCTAGAAATGGTGGGGGAAAAAATGGGAAATAAATGTGTCTAAACCTATATTCCATGGAAGAGTCACTTTTGAACATGAAACCCTTTCACTCTCCTTGTGTCTAGGTTGGAAGATCCACTTGCCTCTTGATCATACTCCTTTATGAGATTACAAATTGGTCTGTGATTCTTGTTGTTGAGTCAATTTTTCCAAGACAGTTTTTGTGTTATCAATATGTTCAAAAATAAGTTCAACCCAGAAAGCCTTCTTGTTGTGCCTCTTTTGTCACCTAGATGAGAAAAACATAGGTTATTACAAGATTAGTTGGGTTAGATAAGCAAGACAACAATAAAGGAAAGAGTTAGAAGAGTAAAGCATAAAAGACTAAGCTAAGAATTAAACTAGGAATGATAAAAACAATTAAACTATAGTGCATAAGGACATAAGAACAAGAAACAAACAAGACTCATGTCACCAATGGAAAGGATTGTATTAGTGAAAAGAGAACATCGAAGAGAAAGGGGGACTTTGGGTCCCTTCCTCCTCCAAGGGAGGGCTCTTGGACCCCCAAGATTGAGCTCTTCTTACAACTTGAAAACTTGAAAGAAAAGGTGAAAGAATCCCAAGCTAATTCCCTCAAAGGGTTATGTGAATAGCTCAAATGGAATGGTGCTAGAATGCTCTTGATGAGAAAAGAGGATTCCCCAAGAGAATAGCAGCAACATAACCTTACAAATGAATTCCTTGAATATGTAGTGCACCCATGGCCTCTTTTTATAACACAACTTTGAGGTATTATGCAACCATCTTTTAGTGTGAACAAGGGGTTGTTTAGAGCACCTTTAGGCCTTTGACCAGCCACCCAATTGGATTCATCCAAGATTTGGATGTCAAATTGACTTGGAAGCTGAACCAGAAGTGGGTGGGAGGCCGACCAACATCATAAATGCATCATTCCCAGGTGTGCGTGGCTTTCAGTGTCAACAGTCGCGCATCGTGCGCATGTGCACTTTTCCTGCGTTTCTTGATGGCGCATGCTCCTTGTATAGTCATAGCACATCCTGATTTTATAACTGGTTGTATAGTTTTGGACCTTTTGGAAATTATTTTTTGGTAATTTTGGTCCATGGGTGAACTTAATAGCTATTTGGAGATGCTAGATTCCTATAACCATTTGCGGATGAAATTTCAGTGATAACAGATGCCCCTTGATGGATGAGGTTAGGAGCATAAGTATAGCCAAAATTCATCAATGTTTCTTCTACTGAGAGTACAATTGTAAGAAAGAGTGATAGTGAGAGTATCAAGAGAAACTCATTGGAGGGAAAGGGGAACCTGTAGGACCCGACCTTTTTGAAGGTGTGAAAAATAATTTGTGTACAAATGAGGCGGTCATGCCCCATGCTTGTGTCATGTAACTCAAAACATGTGTAAGACAGTAGATGAAGTGGTATGTTGGTGAATATGAGTGCAGTGCCCTCGGGGACATGTTGATAAGAGTAGAGGACAATTATGATGAGGAACAATACCCTGAAAAGTAGGCAATGACACTTGGAGGAAGTATCAAGGATTTGGCGAGCATTGATGGCCCAACAAATTTTAGAGGTATTTGGAAAATATAAAAACAACTGTAATAGTTTCAAAGTAAGACCCACCGTAATATTAGAGAGTGTTGAAGTCGAATGTTATGGGGGTCAACGATAGCAGAGAGAAATGATGGTGCTCCCTGTGACGTCTGATACCCCTCATTGTAAAGGTAATGAGGGTCAAGATACTGTTTCCCTTCTAGAAACGATGTTGATGTTGACAGAAAGGGAAACACGACACTAAGAAGCGGAGGGCTTCAGGAAATTCACTTGATGGGATAAAAAACTGAGGAGGTACATGGACGAAGTCAAGATGGGTGGAGACTCAATACTACCCTTGGTTGGGGAAATATGTGAAGTGGCAAAAACCGTACAACTAGGTCGAGTGTCAGGGGGATAACTAGATGGGGGATAAGTTGTGCCAGAGGCGGGACAAAGTGAACAAAATCAGAGAGCAGAGGTAGGTGGCCTATGGGATACTTGAGGTTTATGGAATGTGTCAACAGGAGTATAATATAATGGATGCCCCAACCAAGAGTGACATGGGTTGCGTTTTCCAAAAGGAAGAAGGTCGGCAAAGGTGACAAAAAAAGGCTATGTAAATGCTGGAAACAAAGGCTTTGTAGAATTGCCAAGTAAATAAATAATTGGGGATGAGCGTACAAATATAGAAATGGGTGCCCCAGTGCATGATGGCTTGGCCTATGAGGGTGCACGCTGTGTAGGGAACTGGTGGAGGATGAGGGGGCCCATGGGCAGGTCTCTGTATGAGGTAAATGAATGAAGGGGAATTTGCAGATGGGAAAACTGACTGTGGATGAAATGGATGGGTAATGATACTGTGGAGGTGCAGTCAAAATAAGACCATGATGAGATAACCTGGGAATCCATTGGGAAAGTTAGAAAAAGGTGGATAAATAGTATGTGGCTGATTCTTGAAAATGCGTAAGACTATCGGGACTCCCATCCCTAAAGGGTGAAAACAACATGAGTTTCAAAGTACCAAGGGGGGCTATGAATGGGAAAACTCATGTGGGGGAGAGTGCTACTAGGTGACAGTACCAAAATGAAGTGGAGGTGATAGTACTGCAGAGCCAGATATAGGGACCCTAAAGGAAAATTTCAGAGGGTGTGACTAGAGATGCAATTGAGATTTAGAGGGAATGATTACATGCCATTGTTGATCATATACCTGAAGTGGTCGTGATGGTGTGTGATGACCAAGTACCTGCACACATGAAAACCAAATACCCGACGTGAAAAATATCTGAAGATAACGAACATATAATAGTTATTTGATAATTTTGAACATGAGCATGCGTACCTGAACGGGGTATGAGAAAATGGCTCCCTGGGGTCTGGGGATGGATGGTGACCTGGGAAGCATGAATGTGTAGGCAGTGGGATCATGATCCTGTGGCTGAAGAAGGATCAAAAAATGGATGTCTGCAGCTCCCGAAAGGGGGTATGGAAGTTTTGGAAAAAAGGGCCTATATATAGTTGTAGGGCCCACATTGCCACCTCATTTGTACTTGATGCTATAGTGATTAAAGAGGAGATTCCAGACTAGATTCAAAGATTTTGGGAGTGTGAGGAAGCCGATTTGGGAGGTGAGAGAGTTAGGTTAGTGGTCTCATCCTCCTGTACAGTAGTTAGGTGTCAATTTTTGGGTAGGATCGTAGGGATGGATGTACAGTGGGTTTTTGGCAGTGTGGCCCCCCAAATGCGCGGGCGATTGATGGGGAACCGTGCATGAATGCACAGTTGTAATGGGAATAGTTGGGAAGGGGGGCGCACAATGTGGGAAAACAAGCATGCATGGGGTGCACACCTATTCAAAGCAAAACCAATCATATGTGCGTGCCTGTGGTGCTGACATTTGTGCATGAGTGCGCAATTGTGTAGTGAGAAGGCGCACATTTGGTGCGCACTTGTGGGATGAACAGGTGTGCATACATGCACATCTGTGGGGTAAATAGGTGTGCATGTATGTGTGCCTGTGGGGATAATAGCTGCACCTTTGAGGAAAAGATGTGGGTGAGAAAAACTTATCTGTTTTTGGGAGATTTTGGTGTTTTGATGAATTATGATGGCTGATCGAGTACTGTATATGTGGATGTAGGTGATTATTTGGGGCGATGTCGATCTGTTGGAGGGAGAGGGACTGGGCCCAACTGAGGGAGGTCTTGAGGGATGAGGAGTTGACGGTTCTTCATTCTTTGGTGGCCTGTAGGTTGTTGAAGTTTTTTGAGTGCTCACTGGTGAGGGAACATGAGTATCTGCTATAATTTTTGGTTTCCATGTGGAGTATGGAATTGCAGTGTTTTATTTTGAGTGGGCAGCACTTGGCATTCTTTGATGAGGAGGATGTCTATTTTCTGACTGGGCTCCCTTTTCGGGGAACCTTTCTACCGGTGGAGCCAGTGATAGTTGGAGAGGGGCAGTTGGTGACCCTTGCCCGGGTCAGTGGTGAGGATTGGGGTGATGGATGCCCTGGTACATTGTTGTGTGGTAGCGATTATTGTGAGAGTTTATGGGTCACTCATGACTCAGTGTATTAGTGGTGTCCAGTTGAGGATCATGCAACAGACACTAGGGGGTGAGAATTTTTCCTGGGGCTTGATGTTGCATGCCAAGATGGTGGGACAACTCACCAAGTGTCGAGTGGCGGACTCAGGGGATTTCATTTTTGGATCTATTCTGGTGGCTTGGTTTCTAGAGAGGGTTCCTATGTTGTGCCTGAGAGTTTTGTTAGACCTACCAGGAGCATGAGAGCCACGACTACGGTGGTGGGAAATGATTTTGGTTCATCATGGGGGTGGGGAGGGTGGCCATTACTTCACAACTGAGGCTACACAGGTGTGGTGTTAGATGCCATAGATCATATTTTAGTTTTCATACAGTGGGGTAGATTTCCGTGATGACCCCAAGATGATATTACCCCCGGGAGAGGTATTCAACCACCGAGGTATGATGTTATTTTTGTTGGTTTTTGATTTGTTTAGATAGTATAGAATATGGATAATATTTGTATGGATGATGATAATATTATGTGTTTTTTTATGTAGATGTGGGACTACATGGATGGGAGGTTGAGCTGGTCAGAGCACCAGTCCACCAGGGGCCTGTGAGACCACCATGGGTAGAGCCGCGAGTAGGGGAGAGGCGACAATGAGAGGATGATGGGGTGAGGCCCAATGATGAGGATAGAGCAGTCAGGAGACACTGTTATGATGACCCTGGTGCAGGGCCATCACATGATCCTCTGACCGAGGCTAGGGGAGAATTCGATGATTTCTTCTGTCGATTAGAGGTGGGTCTACGGGGGGTGCCTAAGGGGATGTGGGTGCAGATCTAGGATGAGGGGATCCTTGAGCAGTGTATTGGGTTGTCGGTAGAGTCATGGACCCTGATCTGCAGAGCAACTGTAGTCAGAGCTTCCATGACTGGGTGATTGTCCCTGGGACCTGAGGTACCTAGAGCTGGTGGGGTACCTCCGCCAGAGGGAGGACCTGGTGCTGGAGCACTAGAGGTGCCCTAAGGGCCGCTAGATATGTATTTTTGTATTTGATATAGGCTTGTGAGCCCGTTTTGTATAGTTGTGACATCCATTTTGTATTGTTAGGGATGAGGTGACTCACCTGCCTACGGGCGATGTACGATTTTTGCAAACAATTATGAGGCTTTGACCTATATATATATATGGATATACATTTTGGGATATTGGTAATGTGTACATGTGTGATGTGTTTTTTTTTGATGATTTTTAATGTATTTGATGATGTATAATCTATCTATTGTGACAGACTTCTGATGGTTTATGTGTGTGAAAAGATGTCTTGATGTGCTATATGCCAATCTAGTATAATGTTAGCCATGTTATCTGTTTTTTGATTGAATTGTCTTGGGATATGTGTAAATGTAATGAAATCAAAATGTCGAGATAAAAGTCTCACTTGCATGTATTTGCGAAAGAGGCAAGGATCACGGACATGGTACACATTGTTGAGCTGGAGGATGACAAGTTGGGAATCTAATAAGATGCTAAGGTGATGAATATGGCAATGAATGGCCTTCACGAGGATACCAATGATAGCGGTGTATTCTACTTGATTGTTGGTGGCTGAGCCTAAACATATGCCGCTGGTGTGGAGCAGGTCATGTGAAGGTGAATAGAGAGCCCAAGCAGCCGAAGTGAGATTCTGTGTCCAACGACTAGCTCTATTGGCGTAACCGATGTGGTGGTCTGATGGGGGTGGCATCTATCAATAACACGAGTGATATATTAGATGTGAGGTATGGAGAAAATAAGATTAAAAAATCTATGAAGGATGTACAAAAAAGAAAAGGCCTTGTGTAGTCAGGCTGCGCTTAGGCATAAAATTTCTTTAAGTACAACCCGTTGATGGGTTCTTTGAGAGGATGGCCCTCTGGGGAGGCCAGGATGTATGTTCCTTTAGTGAGGAAATTTCGGATGATGTATGACCCATGCCATAAGGACTCAAATTTTCCATGGCGAAGGGTATCATGAGCTATATCATAAGCGAGGATGAGGTCTCCTTCATTGAATGAGCGAATGTTGACATGGCGATCAAAGGTGGCCTTTGACTGATTTTTGGCTGTCTCATTGTTCTATAATGAGGATCGATGATATTCATCCAGGGACTCTAAGTTCAGCAAACACTGCTCCATTGGAGAAGTGTCGGGTAATATCTCAATGGAAGTGTGTAAGGTGGGAATTTCTCATTCGATGGGAAGAGTGGCCTCAACTCCGTGGACTAGATGGAAAGGTGTGAACCCAATGGTAGTTTTGACTGCTGTGCAATAAGACTAGAGCATGGAAAATAACATATGATGCCAATTAGTTTTATGTTTGTTAATCATGCACTGCAACATGGTTTTGAGGACCTTGTTAACTGCTTCTACCTTTTCGTTGGATTGAGGGTAGTATGGTGAGGCAAACTCATGGGAGAATCCTTACCTGGATGAGAGCTCAATGAAAATTTCATTCTCGAAATGTTTCCCATGATCAGAGACTAGTTGGAGTGATACTCCAAAGCGGTATATGACATGGTTAAAGAAAAACCGTGCTACTGTGTCATCAGTGTTGTTGAAGGTAGGCATGGCTTCAACCCATTTGGTAAAGTAATCGACTACAATGAATATGTATTTGTGTCGATTGTTGGATGGAGGGTTGCAAGTCATGAAGTTGATGCCCCATTTACAAAAGGGACCAGCGATGATGACTGGGTGTAGAATAATAGGTGGTGCATGTGCCTTGTTGGCATAAAGCTGGCATTTATCAGATCGTTTCATGGCATGAATGTAGTCATGAAATAATGTAGGCCAAAAGTAACCTGCACGGATGATTTTTTGAGCGGTGGACGTCCCGGAGAGATGGCCCCTGCAAGTGTCATTATGGAAGTTTTTCAAGACTCTATCAGCTTCGTCAATAGTCAAACATTGGTGGAGTATGGTGTCGATCCCTCACCGATATAAGATATCCCCAATGAGGAGGTAGTGGGGTGCTTGGTGACAAATACGTCGATGATCATCTTTGGAGAGGTGGTTTTTGAATTTTTATGTTTGGAGATAGACAAGAAGATTTCCATACCAAGGGTCATCCGAGGGGATGTAAAATAGATGTTCATCGGGGAAGCTGGTATTGACCAGTGAACTGGTAGTGTCGGAGGGAAATGTCGTGATAAGTTCGGAACGGATGAGAGATTTCTTGCTCTTGGGTGTTGAAAATTCGAGATCCTACTCTTGAAGGATGACGATCCACCAAGCAAATTTACTGTCAATTTGCCGACGAATGAGCAAGTATTGCATGGGGTTGGATTTTGCTATGACTTTGGTAGTTCGAAGCAGAATGTAATGGTGCAACTTCTGGACTGCGAGGATGATTGCAAGGGCTAGTTTCTCTTCATGATTGTATTTTAAGGGTGTCCCTGAGAGGTTTTTACTAATGTAGTAAATGACATGCTCATGGTCATCGTCCCCAATTTGAAAGAGAACTCCTGCTACTGAGACGACTGAGGCTGATATGTAGAGGATATAGTCATGGTTATAGTTGGGTGTACTAATCAAAGGGGCATTGGAGAGAGCCGTTTTAAGATCATCAAAAGAATTTTGGGCATGTTCATCCCAGTGGAATGGGATGTCATGGCATAGTAAGCAAAGGAAACCGTGTGCTCAAGTGGCATAGTATTGGACAAAGCGTTGTAAAAAGTTAGCTTTGCCTTGTAGGCTCTACAGTTGGCGTAAATTTTGAGGAGGGGGAATTTCCATGATGGCTTGGACTTTGAGGGGATTCACAGTAATACCTCTTTGGGAAACAATGAACCCAAGAAGGAGGCCAACAGTGACGCAAAATAAACACTTGAGGGGATTCAAGCATATATTGTACTGACGACACCTGCGAAAGATGATGCGTAGATCATCGAGATGCTGAGTGCGTTTCTTGGATCGAGCGGTAAGGCCGTCCAAATATGTGAGGATGATATGAGCTAGGTCATGAAAAACATTTGTCATGGCCCATTGAAAGTGGCATCGACATTCTTGAGGCCAAATGGCATGAAACGATACACAAAGGTGCCCCAAGGGGTATTGAATGCGGTCTTGTATTGATCAACGGGGTGAATTTGGATTTGGTTGTAGTTAGAGAAACCATCCATGAAGGACAAAGCCTTGTGACCTAAGCAATCATCAATAATTTGGTTGATGAAGGGCGTTGGAAAGTTGTCTTTGGGATAGGCATGATTAAGGTCACGAAAGACCGTACATACACAGATAGTGCCCTGTGTTTTGTTAACAGGGACAGGGTTGGAGACCCGTGATGTATAGGCGATGGGGTAAATGAAACCTGCAACACGTATTTTGTCAATCTTAGCTTTGATGGATACTGCTTTGGATGGGTGTAGCAGTCGCTGTTTTTGGCGGACTAGTGTGATATTAGGCCAAGTGTCGATGCGATGTTCGATGATAGAGGGGTCAAGGCTGGGCATCTCCGTGTATGACTAGTCAAAAATGTCTTGGTGTTTTTGGAAGAGAGCTTTGTAAGCAGTAATTTCTTCAGGAGTGCATGCAACGCCAATAGTAATTTCCTTGATGAATCCCTTTTTGAGGGAAATATTGATTTTAATGGTGGGGGAAATGTTGCCCATATTGCCTTCTTCAAAAGCATCAGGGGCAGTGATAGGGTTGTTGAACTAGTCGATATGCCCTGATGGGATAGGTTTCGACTACGTATATGGGGTATTGGTTAGGAGGCACGAAGGCTTCCTATGAAAGAAAGAGTGATCAATGGTGTAGCGCATCCCATGGGCAGTTGGGGGTGATTAATTCCTCGAGTATGTCCTCATCACAATAGAATTGTCGGGAATACAAGGGATCCATAAAAGGAATATCAGTGACTATCATCGTGTGATTGTCGTCTACTAATGAAGAAGCAGTGGGAGTGATGCAAGGATATTGTGATGGTTCACTCGACATAAACCAGATATCGAGATACTAAGGGTTAAAAATGGTAGTCGGGTGTAAAATTTTCGTGGGGAAATGAACGGGGGAATTGGGGGGATTTGGGGGTAAATCCTTGTATAAGTCATCCAAGAACCATGGGGGAGTAGGGAGCGCCTCAGGTTCTGGTGACAAGATATGAACCATAGCAAGTGATGGGGTAAGGGTATTCACTAGTTCTGCGGGAGGAGAGGGTGTGTGATTTTGAATAAGGGCCATTTGGTGATGCCTGTATTTAATGATCATAGAACATTGATATGTGAAATGATCAAGTGATTTTCATAAAGAGAAAGGACATCTCATCTGTTCGTTGACTGAAGTCATGACATAATGGATGTCGGTGATGTGAGTTGGGGTGGGTCCTTGCTAAAAACTATGGCATACGGCTGTTAGCGTCTGTCGAAATTGAGGTAACGCTGGACAATGGTGTGTGTAATGGCCATATTCTAAATAGATGGCACATGCAAATTTGGTCCATAGTCCTTTGTTACTTGTGTTCTGGGAGATAGTGGCAATACTAGAGGAAGTGATGAGCGATGGTGGTGCTCGAGGGAGTTGAATAAGGTTATGTAACTTGGGGAGAGAGGGACATTGATTAGTGGGGTGTCCTTATTTCTCACAGAGTGCACAAGGAGGTTGGATGTGAGGAGGGAGAGGAGCGATGGGCTCTTTCTTCTTTTGTCTTCCCCTAGATGTAGTGATGATGTTATCAAGAGGGGGTGAGGGTGTTGCTTCGGGAGTAGGTATTGGAATCTACATCAAAACTCCGTCAGTTTGGGGAGGGAGGGATGGTTGAGGGACCATCTCAAGTGGATGTAGATACCAAACTGGGATTTCCAGTACCATGCTAGGAAGGGTAAGCGTTGCATATACCTAGAAAGCTTGTATACTTGGTGGGGGGTAAAAGAAAGGGATTTGGGTAATGGCATGGGGGACTATTTCCCAGATTCGGATATGGCCCTGGGGGAGGGGAAGATCAGGAATGGGTCGATTTGAGCTAGTTCCAAAGGGTTCCTGAGGGAGAAGTTCTGCGACTAGTGGGACATCAGGGATAAAAAAGGCCTCAATGGGAAGGAGAGTATCTTCAATTGTTGTTTCATTGGAGGATACAACACATACTTGGGCTGAGGGATGGAGGAGTGGTGGTGCTCCGTGGTATGTCTCTAGAAAGGATGGGTCTTTGAAGATTCCAGGGTCCATCTCGATGAGTGGACATGCATCAGGATTAGTGTGGATGAAAGGGAGGATTTTATCGATTTGAATGAGGGGTTGGGATCATAATGTGATACTTGATCGATTGTAATGATTTTTCTGTTATGGGAAAACATCATGGTTCAGAACACAGAAGAGGCTATGACCTTCATAGCATACATGTAGCCATGACCAAACAAGATATTGTAGTCAAGAAGGGCATCGATAACCTCAATGTCAATCAGAATGGTTTTTCCCCTGAGCTCGACTGGGACATTTTGGAAGAGTCCCTCGAGGGATGAGGGTCTTCCATCATAGGCTCTCAAGGTAATGGAAAATGGTATAAGTTTGGGGGAACCGAATTTCTTCCATACAAATTTTGACATAATGCATGTGGATGCACCCTCATCAATGATGCAACGGTGAACTATAATGTTTCAGATTTTAACGGGGATTTGAAAAGCGATGAGAGAGGGGAGGTGAGGTTCTCCACTATCAAGATCAAATGTAATGAGTCGGGTATCTGCAGGGTCAACTGCCTCGAGAGTGGAAAGTAATGACTTTCGTTGAGTAGGCCAATTTTGAAGGACTTCTAAGACTGACATAGCAGCAAGAGATTGTGCCAAATCATCGACCAAACTATAATTATGAGCCACCCTAGCCTGAGGGTTGTGGACATTCCTACGTAAGAGGATGCGATGAATACAAAGGGGTGGGTCAGTATTAGGGAGAGGAATCATCAAAGGGGGCCCATTTACAACTTGGGGTGCGTCCGAGGTGGTGGGAGATGACTCAGGAGTTGTGTTGTATTGACGACTACGTGTTTGTAGAAGAAATTCTTCCTCACTAGTGAGGAGGATAGTACGATCAATAGGATTTCCTGGATTGCGATAATGTACTATTTTTGTTAGGGTAGGCCACATGTCTTGTTGGGTGTTCATTACCCTTTGGTGCGGGATGGGGTTTTGCATCACGGTTGGGGGTGGTTACTGCACATATTTCTATGGGGCCTATTGGGGGGCAGGCAGTTTCGGGGGACGTGGTCCACTTACAAATTCTTTCATCCGTTTAAAGTCAATGATTTGGGGGAAATGGTGAGTATAGTGACAAAACTCACCACAAAGGGCACAAGGGAAATTGGTCCGAAGATTGTTGTTATTTTCCCCTTGGCGTTTATTATTACCCCCTTGAGGGTTTTGGTTCCCTGTGTTTTGGTTTCCCCCAGCAGGTTAGTTCTGTTGGGGTTGGTTATGGTTTCCTCCTGGTCTGGGATTATTATTGTTTCGGTTTTTTCCTTTCTTTTTGGCATTGTTTGATTGATGGGATGGATTTTCCATATTCATTTGTTCAAAATTTTGATATTGCTGAATGGGAGAGGGTTGAACAAAATTAACCCCAGTGTGTGGATGTCCTTGTGGTGGAGCCATGGGCTGTGGGGGCCAGGAAATGGGAAGTACAAATTGTGTTGTGGAAATGATCCATAAGGTACATAGGAAGGTGTGGTGCTTTCGCTAGTGCTTAGGGTACAGGCTAAGGTAGAGGGAGTACCAATGCTTGGTTGAACAGGTGGGCATATTATGGGTGTTGGTGGGGGTCCACTGATGGGTGGAGGTAGGAAAATAGGGTATGAATGTTGATAAGGAGAAGGAGGATAATAAGGGATTCCTCCATATGCCGATGGATATTGGGGTGTGCCATACATGGGTGGTTGTTGAGGTTGTGGGCTGTGTTAACTCCCAAAATAGAACCGTCATTTTGGTCAGGTTTTACGGTGAATAGCATGGCTATTGATAGATTCCTCAATTCATTGTTGAGTCTTCTAGCTGCAAAATTTTAGATTTTGGTTTGACTTAGATTTGGATTGTAAAGTCTTCTTTTTCAAAATTGTCATTTTTTACTTTCCACAGCTAACTTGTTTTCAAAGGTTCATTGTGCGCTGTGGAAAGTGCCCACTTTCAACAGCTAAGGAGATCGTTTCACCAGTTGGCGCGCTGTTGAAAGTGTCAAATCCTAAAAGGTTCTTAAATCAGTTCTTTAGTGGCGCACTGTCAAAGATACATGCTTTCAACAACTAAGGAGGGTCTTCTACAAAGTGGCGCGCTGTGGAAACTGCATACTTTCCGCAGCTAACAGGGGCTTACAAAAAGGCGCGCTGAGGAAAGTCAAGATTATCAACAGCTAACAGAGGCTGTACTCCCGGGTTGGCAGCATCAAATCAAACCTTTGTTTCCATATCAGACACTGTTCACAAAG